>VXAD01013580.1:443043-513822 GCA_013399195.1 Dicrurus megarhynchus | reverse complement strand
AAAAAAAAAAAAAAAAGCATGAGATCAACCAGTCAAATTTAGCATTAAAATTTTTGCCCCAGGCAACAAATTCTCTTCAAAGACAGACAGACTACATAGCACATTATAAATAAAGTATTACAAGAATCCTTTTGTTACTCTGTGTTTTTAAGACAACTTCATGTTATGTTTTGATAAAGGTTTCATGTACCTCAATTCTACTTCTGCAACTGGGAAGAGAAGCAAACAGGAACAAACCTTTTCTTGAAACTAGATAAATAAATAAACAAACCAACCAACCAAAATCTAATTTCAAATTTTTTAAATTGCATTTTGGGTACATTGACCTCCACATTCTAATAATGCAAGAACTAAACCAACAAATGCTAAATTAAGACTTCTTCAATAAATTTAATAGTTCCTTTCTTTTTTTTTTTTTCCAATATGTGGGGACTAAAAAACTTTGGATGAAGAAAAACTTAAGCCTATTCCCAGTCCTCCAAACCAGTACTTTTTCAAGTTTATAAATGCTTTCCATTTAAGATACAAGGCCTCATTCCAACCCACTGTGGTCCACAGAGGAGTTACATCCAGAGGCACCACCAAAAGCTACTGAACAGTTTTGCTTTGAATGAACAGAGGAGCCATAACCAGCGCTGTATTTTCAGTCCCCTACTCCCATTCTGTATGGACACTGGACCACTCCCCTGGCATTCCTCTGTGCTCTTCCATTGTATCACACACATTCATTTCTCTACCCTTTTTCTTCCTCTGCTTTTGCTTTCCTTTACATTACTCAGTTTTATATCCCCAGGGAAGTAAAACTGTGAATAGAAATTGAAGAAAAACGGGAGGGAGAGAAGGGGCGGGGAAGAAAGAAGGCAAAATAAGGTACACCTTTGTCTGCTGCATTGTTTCAGAGCCCATATAGTGGGAGGTAAAATACCACACTAAACAGATGTTTGAAAGGCCTCACAATAAGCAGCCATCTACAAACACAATCTACCTTCATAATCACACTGGCCTAGAAGAGTAGAAATGCCACAAAATACCTGTGTTCTACTCCAAGGAAATCTTTTCAAATAACAGATTATGTGGTATTCTTATTCAAAATATCCTTCAACAAAGGAAGAATTGTGGAGAATTCCCAGCTTCAATACCAAGCTGTTCCAACCCAGAGAAGGAAAATTAAAGCCAGTCATATGAGAAAAAGTTTCTTCCCAAATAAATATTAGATGAAGTATGTAAAAATCATTAGCCTTTTAATGAATTACTGTCAGACAGAGCCATAATACACAGCAATAATTCTCAATATGGTAGAGAGAACTTGGCATTTTCTACCTCCTCCTCTTGCCTAGCCTTGCTCCATCTTTTCTCCCTTCTCACACAGTCTGCAGCCTCCTTGGCCATCCCAGATCCTTGAGCCTGCTGAAGTCCTCCCTGTCAGCACTTCTTCCTCTGCCCCAGCAGGGAGCTGACAGGCTGCAGCTGCTCCTTCCCTCAGTTGCTCCATCTAGGCAGAACTGGCCCTTTTTCCTCCCCAGGATGCAGGCACCACTGGAATGGTGCTGAGCCTTAAGCTAGATGCCAGGTTCAGAGCTGGCTCAAATCAACAGAATAAGCCAGATCTCCTTTATTTTATCTGTGCTCATCAAAACACACAGCTCTGGAGTATCCTCACAGTTCAGCTGTGCACAAAAGAACAAACTGAAGAAAAACCCAGCTATGTGGCCACAACACTATTCTTCTCAAAATGTGAAGTTATCAACACAACCAAGTAAGTTTTCCAATGATCCCTAGAACAAGTATGATAGCATGCTATGCACCACTTGGAGACACTAAAAAAACCTCAGCAATATAATCCTTGATACACTCCAAACAAGAATGCACTACAAATCTGTCCTGAGAGCAGCAAGTACTTTTTGCTTCAAACTTCTCAGAGGTGTCCAGGAAAATTCTGGTACCAAACTAACACCAAGCTTTGACAAAATGCATCACACTTTTTTTATGCAATGTCATCTACTACTTTTAGTACCACAGAACAAGCCTCCTGCATCATATGCAAGATGCTAAAAAGCTGAAGAAATACCGTCACACTCAGCTTTTGCTTATCTCAGAAGTTGATTTGTGACTTCCTGGGCTTCTAACATTAAAACTGGGGGGAACCAACTGTGCTGACCCCAAACATACATTTATGGGCTTAGAAATAATCAAGGTCAAACCACAAAACCTACTGCTCAGTATTAAAACAGACAGGATAATGCAGAAGTCTCTGAAAAATGGCAGTATTGAAACCATGACAATCCTCCAGCAATAATCATGCGTCTGTGATAGAGATTATCAGATAATTGATCAGTTTCAAATTCATCAACCCGAAAAAAGCACAGCTAATTGCTAGCAAACATCAAGGAGTGCAAAGAGGCATTAATATTTCAACATAGTTCTAGAGGATACCTTTAAACATGCTTCCAAATGATGTTTTATTTAAAATACACAAACCTAGTTTGAAACAGTCCTATTTCTGATTTATTCCGCACATTTCAGATCTTCAGCACATCCAACACTGATAAGGCTTGGCATTTACAGAACACAACTGACAGGATGACTCAGTGCAAGGAATAGCTCACCACTGACTGAAATGCTGAAGGGTTCAGACGCTCTGTCTGCCGGCTCAACCACTATGGGCAACCTGGAGCAGCAAAGCTCGCAGCACAACTTCCTTCATATTTACATTATCTCCAGATGTTTGGCTGCCTGATACCAGAATTTGGCACAGGTACACAGTTCGTGAAACACGCTTAGAAATGTAAGGTATTGTAAGCAAGATAGTAATTTATACTATCGTAAGCAAAGTATGTAGTAGGCAAGTTAACTGTGCGACTGGCATTGTACACAAGGCTGACACAGACTTGCAACATAGCTGCAAATACAATTTTTGATACCAAAATCCATGGCACAGAAACAGCCAAACAAGTGACACTCTAAATTCAAAGTAATGACAGAGGGGTTTTTGTCACTTGCAAAGGTTTTCTACTCCCTCCTCACCAGGTACTATCTGTGTGAGGAGCAGCCGGCCTGGACGCGCAGCTCAATGCTGCCATCTCTCTCTGCAGCTCAGATTGGCAGCTCTGGTAGTTCGAAACTCAAGACAAAACACTGGTCTGGCAAACACTTTACCCATCACGTCTCCTCAGAAGGTACAACCGACTACTTGCACACAAAAACGTGCACTAGTGGAGCAAACAGCTCTTGGTTGTTTCTATAAACATCTACCCCATTCTGTTATTCTCATCAGAGAATAATAAATGAAATACTCCAAACAGAATCCCAAAATGCTCTCTCCAAGACAAAACACAGGTGCACATCCAACCAGCAAGGTGCTCAGTATGTGAGAGATGGGATTCATATCCTGATGCCTCAGCATCTCCTACCAGGTAAAGCACAGCCAATCTCTTGTAAGGCAATGCTGAATCAGAAGCTCACATGCATTTTAACCAAGACACCGATTTTCATGCTTCTCTTCATTCAGAGCAAATAATTCCCTTTTTGGCTTTATAAAAGGGAACATAACTGAGAAAAAAATTATCCAGCCATTGACAAGTTTATATTCAATATCTCTGTTATGCTCTTCTCTCTCCGAATAACAGACTACTTCTGCTGTGACATGACAAGACTATTCTCAGTTTCCACCCACACTAGACTGTCCTCTCTTTCCACCCACGCCAAACTCACACCCATTATGATTAAAAGAGATAAAAACATGGCACACAAGCATCGTCTCTGAAGAAGCATCTGTCCTGTTTTCTCCTGCTGAATATAACTTGCTTTTGATGTGTTATCATTGAAGTAAAATAACCAACTAAAAACTGTTTTCAAGAAAAAGTACAGGTAGAAAATTCTGCAGCTTGAGAGATGGATTTTCTTCATCATACAACTATTTGTCCAAACACTTTTGAGACAAACAACTGAATGCTCTCCTGGCCTCCGTTTGTTTAGCTCAGCAGACATCAGCAGAAGGTCCTTTAGGGGCTTTTTTGTTTTGTTTTGGAGTGGTTTACTTGGTTTGTTTTGTTTTTTAACGGCAGTTGATGTTAAATTCAGAATCACTATACAGAAAATCAACGACTGCTTGAAATGAACTGGACAAATCAATTGGATTGAAACCGAGCTAAATGGATTGTTGAGTTCCTGGAAGGTAGTACCTCACCTCAATATATTCTTGGAACCCCAAGAAAAGAAGTATTCATCAAACACTGATTTATTTTCTTTCTTGAATACTTTCCAAAACAAAATTAATAGACACAAGTCTTTTTCATTGGTCATAATTACCACAAAGCACTCTATTGACTGTACATCTTACAAAGGCTGTGTAAAAGGGACAGCAAAGCTGCAAAGTCTCCAAAGACTTTGGGAACTTTAATCTCCTCCCAAGTATGGCAGATCCCACCATGGGGAGATGTCCTGCTAACCCAGGAAAGCTCATCATTTGTCTTGAACAAGAGAGTTACACAAATATTTTGCACCTTCTTACACGCCCCTAAATCAAGGCATAAAGGACAGAGTGAACTTAAACCTCCACTCAGTTTAACCTATCCACCCACAGCCCTGAGGAAAAAAAAACCAAAAAAACCAACAAAAAACCTTTTTCCAAATAGCCACTTCATGAAGAAAATGTTCACATATTTCCACAGCTGTGTTCTTGTTTGACTTTTCTCACAGAGTACCAGAAAAAGAAAAAAGTAACCAACCCACTACTTGAAGAAAACTATTTGAATACACTTGTAAATAATAAACCAAAATATAGTATACTCCACACTGCTTATAGTAAGGAGATTCATGAGGTATTGTAACGTAGTCAGTCACTGTACCGTAGGCCAAAACTACCCTTTCATTACATCAGCACATGTACCCTTTTCATTAAATCTGCCTCATTCACTGCAAAGAGAGGATCCAGACCATACTCAGACAGGGTTTTGCAGTGAAGACAACTTATCTGTAGAACGCCAGCTTTATCTGCAATGTTTCCCAGCTGAAATATTCAGAGTGTAAATGCCAGTAACTGAAATTTTAAAGTGATGAGACAGGTAAACTTATCTGAAAAATATTCAAAAGAACAGAATGAACAAAAATAACACCGGATAGAATGTGGCCTAATCTGGAATAACATCTTTAATGCATCAGACAGGACTGATAAAAAAAGGTTTAACAAAAAAAAAAAAAAACTTCAGATACTTCTTGCTGTTTAAATGCAAAATTCTAAGTATCACAAAGGCTGCTTGTGTTCCAAGTAATATTGCATAGTAAGTGTACACATGTTTCTCAGTAAGATGCTGCACGGACAGCAAGCATGAACCTGCTCTTCTGTTCATCTCATTTAAGCTGGACTGTGATATGCAGAGAGATTTAAGTATTCTGCCTTGTGCAGTGCCAGACCTCTAGGAAAAAAAGGATTCAATTCCTGAAAAATTCTAAGCGTCCCCTTTGGGAGTTGAAAGGAAAGTCAACAATTTAGGAGGAAACCAAAATGCAGACAAAGAAATTACATCTCCTTTGACAAACTGAGACATAGACTGTAACCAATTACCTACTTTCGTAACTTCACCTCTTTTTTTAAAAACCACAACCAAACAAGCTGGTTCTCCACACCATGCCATATACAACCCAGTGAGCCTCAGAGTGGCTGGTCACCACACACTTCAGCAGAGCATCCCCAAAATCAATCCCAAATACCTCTTGAATACTGTCACACACTGACCTCTCCTCCATCTCCAGTTCTGGAAGTAGAGCAATGAGTATATGCAACAATAAATCCTGACAGCACCTTTGTTCCTGGTGTGATACTAACTCTACGAAAAGTACACGTTTTGTTAATCACTTGCCTGCTCAGCTCCCGTTCTTCTGTCTTAAGAGACTGAACAGAAGTGAAACACTAAAATAAATTACACTGTTCCAACAGCAAAGCAAAGGTACAGGCACTGCCTTCAAAACACAGGTTTCTCTTAGCTGTTGTGCACAAACCTTTGTCAAGAGAGGTGCTATTCCCTACTTGTGAGCACTTCTGGCAAACACATTTCTTGAGAGAAAGCCATACATAAAAGGATGGGACTGGACAGACTCCTGTCCTGGTCAGTGTCATCAGTGAAATGTCTGCCACGGTAAAGTCTTTTCCAGAGATCTACAGGAGACTTTATCACAGAGGCCTTCTTCACAGAGCAGACCAGCTGCTTCACCCTCTTCACAAACAGGTTGGGTTGATCATTACCTCGTGTTTCAACAGCACTGATGCACTTTTTGATGATGGTGAACCCTATCTTATCCAATTGCGCACCTACAAGAAAAAAAAATGGGTTGAACACTTTTAAAGCACCATTACAATTATGTCTTTCACTGAAAATAAGGCTGGACTTAAAGACTAGAACTTTAGAGGCAAAACTGTAAATATTCTGAAATTGGTAGTTTACATCACTTTTTATAGAGAAATTCTGCTTTTCTCCTTCACAACCGTGCCTAGCCCAAGCAAAGGCTTGTTCTGGTGATAGTGGCTTCAGTGAATCTGTTCACAGCAGCATCCTTTGAAGAATGGGATCTCTGATTAGTTACACATGTTGGCAGATGCAAGATGGAATTTAACAGTACTTACTGCAACATCAACAACATCTGAGAGAGTTCACCAAATAGGACAAGGAAGTACTTATGATGAAAAAACATAATCATCAACAGCAGGGCTTTTACTGAGTCCTACCCTCAGCCAAAGAAATTCCCACACTAAAGATACAGGACACATGTATATCATTTCACAGCAGTTAATGATCTGACTACATGAAAGCAGATGCATGAACAGGACAACAGCTGAGCTCCAGCATTCCTTTGTTGTTCCTATCTTACTCTTTTTCTTCACATCAAACCTTCATTTAAAAGCTTATATTGCAGAACTGCCCCTCCCCCAAACATCTGGCCTCCTTGCTCCAGGGGACCTGGTCTTGCACCATGAAAAGACAAATCTGTGGAAAAATTTCTATTAATAACCAGGATCCAGCTTTAATCAGCAATTTCAAGTTTTTAAAAAAGCAGGCATAAATTGCCTCATAATCAGTGAAGGATACCTGTTTTCACTCTTACCCTTTGCTAACAGAAGAAAGCTAATGTTGTCCAAAGAAAGCCATCTCTTCTACTTCCATATGTTGGTTTATATTTTAAATGCATGCATTCAGCTTTTTTGCTGATCTTGACATTCAGCTGCAACTGCTTTTAAAACCATACTTAGACATTCTAACAGAAATGTACACACAATCTGGATTAAGAAATTGTGATGTATTTACATACAAAGTCACCCTTGAATCAATTGCAGGCATGAAGTAAATTGACAAAAACAATTAGACTATTTTTTCAAGCTTATGTCCAGTCCTACAATTCTTATGTATGTACTTGGCTACTGTGAAAACCCATTAATTACAAAATCCACAAGTTATATTCAAAACTCAAGATTTAAGAGTAAAATAATTAAGATGGATCCACAGAAAAAAAAAAAGAAATTAACTTTGCCTTTCTCAATTGTAAAATATTAACAAAATCAGCCTTAATGCTAATTCAAATACTTACTTCCCTCTCGTTTTGCATTCGCTCTATTCAAGTTGAGGAACAGCTAGCACAAAAAGAGTATAAAAAAGACATAAATTATTTTAAAGACTTCCATGAAACCAGAAAAAAAGACACCCTCAATCTTAATGCTCAGTAGGCACAAATACAGTTGTTTATGGCCAGAACATACCACCACTAGCAGCGCTAACAGCAGGACCAGAGGTCTGTGCCCCCTCAGAACAATGTTAGCTAGAGCCACTGAAATGCACTGTGATTTATGTGCTCCATGTTCCTACGTTTCTCCGCAGGTTAATTTCCCTCACAGTTTCACGCTCATTCAAATCGCTAAGAATTTGATGATTCCTGGGACTTACGTCCCAGTTTGGCATTCCCAGAAGTTGTAAACTTACTGGGGAGCCCAGCTGAGCCAACATGTCATGGTAATAAACACCTCTGCAAATGAAACCAGATTAGTGTAACAATGAGGTCAATCAAACCTACAGCTGGTGGGGCAGGCACATGACTGTCACTGTCTAGAACACCCCATTATTTCTGGCCCACAAGACCAATATATTTATCATTATAAGAATAAATAGTGTGTTTCAATTCAACATTTCACACCCGCTTCCTGATGGGAGGCAGAAATTAAGCAAATTCACGTACAACCTCAGTCCCATTGACAAGGACTTTTCTGATCTGGTTTTAAAAAAAAAAACAGTAATACCATGTAACTCACTCATGCAAGTTTTGCCACTGGAATGCAGCATGTCAGCACAAGACTAAGTGAACATGCTTATACTAGACATTTTCTACAACACCAATATTATCACTGGAACGGGAAACCATTTATAAAAATCTATGCTGTCATTACAATGAAAAATTCTCATATCAGCATTAGCAGTTATCTACACTGAGCTTTACCAAGTTACTCATCTCTCCTGAGTTTTATTTCACTTTTATCCTTTATTCATTGAATCTATCATTTTTCAAACTACATAATCTCAGTTTATTGAAGTATAAATGGGATCAGAAAGCAGGGGGGTGAGAGAATTCTCCAGTACACTATAAAAGAATATTTTAAAAATTATGCTTACAGCTTCTTTTCCATCCAAGGCTTCCATCCACAGCTTCCTGTCTTCCTCAGAAAATGCCTGCATGGTCACAGGAACTCCAGGCCTGCAAATGTATCAACAACGTAAAGTGACTGCATTCACCAGCTACTAAAAAATGCTTGTCAAATTCAATTTCCAACTACAAAGCAAAGCCCATGGTCCTAAAAGTCAGGGTTCATTTTTTTTGCTTAATAACTGAACACTGCTGATCTTGAAAATAAAAGGTATAGAAGTGATCCACGCAGTGAGCAATAGGGAGAATAGGGAGGAGAAAAGAAAGTGAACGTAATCTGCAAACTATTTATTTGAAA
The DNA here is from genome assembly GCA_013399195.1 of Dicrurus megarhynchus. Lineage (NCBI taxonomy): Eukaryota > Metazoa > Chordata > Aves > Passeriformes > Dicruridae > Dicrurus > Dicrurus megarhynchus. The sequence continues at coordinate 504,842 of VXAD01013580.1, read as the reverse complement.
TAGCTCATTGTCAATCACTTGCTGATTCCAACACTTGCTGGAGTTACTGAGTTTTGTGAATTTTAAATAAATTTGGACTTGCATTGCTGTTAGATGAAAAATGGCATTTAACTCACTCTATATATAATCTTCATCCTTAAAGCAGCAACAATGATCATAGCTTGCAAGTAAATACCTTACGAAAATAACCATCTTAATTCAGTAAAAAATGAAAACCAAACCATTTAGTTCTTTTCACTAAATTACAATTGTGAAGGTATCAGAGTATCACCTAGAAGCAATACATCAAGCTCAGTATATGCTGCATGAAATATCATTTATTTGTCTTCAAAATAAAGTCAAAGGAAATGAAACCTTCCCTCATTGTCCTGTATTGGAAAAAATTAAAATCTAGGTAGTATTTCAGAAGGATAATAGTCATTATCAGTAAAATAACTTTTTCCTACCCCACAAGACTCTGCTATCTCCTTACAATTTAAATTTCTCTACATTTATCACTAAATGGTAAAGGCTAAATTACCATTTACTTCAACTAAATGTGATAGAGTACTAGAAACAGAAAAAAAGCATCACCTCCCAGAGAGTTAGCCAGAATCTTAGCCCCCATCAGAGCCATAAGTATCAGAATTTAAAGAAAACATAACCATCTCAGCTTTCCTTTTCAAAGAAAAATATGCAAATTTTCAGCATTTTCATCAAATTTCTTTAAGTCACACACAAGGCTGAATGTTTGCTACTTAAAAGTCTTCCCTAAAATTTTACAACCTTGCCTCCTTCCAAAGCACAGTACCAAAGAAAGCCCCATGCCCAGCTGTCAATCCTTGTGTTATTTTTTAACTTGCACAAGCTGAGGGATAAGTGTGCCCTGAACTGATACCAAGGAAACAAGCTAATGGCCTGCAGCACAGACCTAATCTCCATGGGAACATCTCAGTACTACACACATATATTATTAAAAGAAAAATGTCTGATATCAAGGTCACAGTGGACCAGTTGTGTCTATTATATTAAGACAGAAAGATGAACTAGATTTTTTCCCACTTTTACCAGAGAAGAGAATGAAAAAGTGTTTTGCAGGATCAAGGAAACACTGCTCTCCATCCATCTCTGTATAAACTCCAGATACCCCACTGAGCAGATGACACACAGAGGGGCACAGACTGACATTTCTCACGCTACTTTTTAGAAATTTTATCAGATTCTGTTTGAAATCTCTTATCCCTACTGAGCAACACACTGACCCAAGAGGAGCTGAGGTCTGGAGTATAAACCTCCACTCCCTTTCGTACTGCTGGGACACAGTGATAGAACAGTTAAACCACATCCTCTTTCAAGTCAAAAATGCAAGTTCAAACCATGCTGTAGAGTGATGACAAACATCACCTGAGCTGTAAATGAGCATCTCTTGTCATCTGCCACGTGGACTAGAAGTTTTCTGATGCAGTGGTAGTTTCACATGCCTTTACCCATTGGCTGCTGTAGGAAGAACAGGCCTCAGGCCAGTCTGACTGGCCACAGGAGCTTGGCATATCTGCAGACCGTTAGCATTCGAAGGACAGCAGAGCCTGACAGCACTGGCCATGCTGCTTTTGAAGTGAAAAGCACTAAGAATCCGATGGGAAAAAAACCAAAAGCCTATAAAACTTGAAGACCTACTATATTATAAAGTAGCATGTAGTTAATTGATATAAGTAAGGAGCAAACATATAGATTAAAAGCAGCTCAGAGGGGGTGGATGCAAAAACTCAGCAACAATCCACTAATCTATATCTAGCATTTAATTCTAGACATGATCCATTTCAGCACAAATACAATCTGCATCAAAAGAATGTAGCGTTACCACATCCATATTTATCTGGAGTACCCTATTAAGTTGGACCCTCTCACCTTCATAAATGAAGGAAGACTAAAATGCTGTTGAAAACCAGTATCATATTTTGAGATCCTTTAGTGGAAAAAATTAGCAATTCTTTTCTTTAGAAATAGAACAACAAGTGGTGCTTCAAGAAGACAATGGCAACAACATTCAAGATGCAGTGGATGATTATATGAGCCCCAAAAAGCCTCAAAATCCCAATAACCTTATTTTCAACCTGAAAATCCAGCGTATCTCCCCAGCAACACCTCATTTTGGAATGCAGGATTGTGATACAATGTGGTCATGAATATATGAACTATTTCTGCAGTCTTTCACTAACAGCTGTATGTTCTTCAATTTCAGCCATGTTTCTTCACTGTGATAACAACTCTTAATAGCTCCTCTTAACTTTTGCTGTGCTTTTCTTTAATGTGAGCACAGGCAATGTCTACATTTCAGTTTAGTTCCTTCCTGCTTCTGCTACACACAGCTGAGCTAAAACCCAGTGAGCCACGGCAGTGCTTGCCTGCTCCTCCAGTGACCATTTCCCATTGGGAATCTAACTGAGGATCAAAGAAATCAGAAGAAAACACAACAGTAATTTTGCAGTACTTTCAACTACTACTTAGAAAGAGCTCTTCCTAGTGTCCTCCACAAGCTTACCTGTCTGAAGCTTCTAAGTCAAAACAGAATCGCCTGTCTATTGTATCTGTATTTCTTTTGGTACAATACGTAAGGACGAAGAGTTCCTCATCACCCTGTGAAAAGAAAGTTTTTATAAGCGTGACCCAGTTTTTTTAAGGTTTGATAAGCTCCAGTAAGCCAGCTGTACAAGCCAAGTAAGGTAAATTTATATTAAAGTACTGGGGAAAGCTATACTGAAAAATGACACTTGCAAAAGAATTCGCCCATGTTTGCAGTTCACTTTTCTACACAATAACACAAATTCTACAGTCATTTATGGGACATAAATCTAAAAATATTGAGTCCATTTTAGCTGGTACTTTACAGAATGACTCAGTACCACAGTTAGTTAAGCTAACAAAAATACCTTGCGCTTGTTACAATAGAAACACACAGAGAGACCTTTCCCATTTTATGTCAGCCAGACTGGTTTCCATGGTAAAGGCCATTGCTACACTAACCAGAACAAAAGAAGAGTTCTTTACTATCTGCAACATGTCTTACAGAATCAATTCTTTCTTTAAGACCAACACCAGGATTTTATTTTACCCAGGAATCACAAACTCATCTGTGAATGCTGCATGAGTTGCACCAGACTAATTCAGGATTAACTGTACATTTTAATTATTTTTTGTCTTATTCAGCATCTCCAGACATAGCAGGCTGGCATTGGAGGAGTAACTGCAAGGGCTTCCAAGTGGGAGATCTTTTAATACCGCAGAAATGGCTTCATAGGTGTTTTAGAATGCTGAATGCTCAGACACACATACTATATACTATACTAAATAAAATGGCTTGTTACAAGTAGAGTAAATTAGGACAAAAAATTCATAGAAGTACTGAAGTGATTAAGGAAACCAAACACCACTAATTTTCAGTACATCAGGTTTTCCAAAGCTTTTGAAAGATTCTTCCAAATTCAATATACCTGTAAATACATGGAGTCCTCAAAATTATGAAAGCCATCCCCCCTCTGCTGAAACTAATAGGATATAACAACTTGATAAAATTCCAACAACATGATTTTCTTTAACCAATTTGAACACAGGGCAGGGTGCTGTATTTTACAGGCATGTTGGCTCAAGCATTAGTTTCCAGATTCGGATATCCTTTTTCCTTGCAACAAAATGCATTTTATCCCTATTAATACATTCATTTAATGTGCCATCTCTAAAGGTACCGAGTGCCATCAATTCCCAACTGTTTCAGTAGGAATTAAAGCCATTGAAAGATAAACAAAGTCTTGGGTCTTGAATATTTCAGATGCTATCAAAGATATCTGAAATTATATTCAGTTATCAGTACAAATTATATTTCTATGAAAATCCCCTTTTCTAGTCCCACTTCTAGTACTTGCATCTCTAAAAGAAAAATCTAACTGGAGCATGTAAGAAAGAAATTTTTAAGTCCATTCTATTTTCCTGATTTATACTTTAATAAGTTAAAGGCCTCATGGATAAAACAGATTCTAAATGTGAAACATTGCATTTTATCTGTGCCAGGTCCTCTGGTCTTCTAAAAGGAAGCAACAAAAAAGTCTAGAGAACTCTTATCTACTAATCCATTCACTACTTTAGGTTAGTGTCCTCAAATGGCAGACTGAATTGCAAGAGGAAAGACGATAAAGAGGGGCAAGGAGAGTAGAAAGAGAAAGTACCTGACACATCTTATTTGAAACATTCTCGGACCTTGATACAGGACAAGCATAAGAGTAGAATATATAAATATACGTACAACTTTCCCTCCTGATCTGTGTTCAAATGGGATCATGGAGAACTTCTTTGTCTCTTTCCTGTACATGCAATAGTGCTTCACCCAACTGGAACCAAAGGGAGCAGGCCCTACATAACACAAAAGCAATAAATAGTATGTACTTTGTCCAGTTTCTGCATTTTCTTCTCCTGCTTTCTAAAATGATACTTAAGAGCCCTACTTAATTCCTAATAATGCAGTATTAAAAGCAAAGGTACAAATTAAGAATATTATGCAACATAACACAAATGTTAACCAGTGCTTACTATTCTAAAAACTGATGCATGTTGTATTTCACACTTACGCTTAATGAGAAATGGAAAGAATTATTAATGTATCCTTGTCTCACTACTACAGACAAAATTATTTTTCCCTACAAATATCCCTTTGAAACTTTATTTAGCAGAACACAGAAAGCTAGATTTACACCTGGAACCTTGAAGCTAAATAACCACAGATTACCACACCTCTGTTGCAACTTCTACACAACTGATTAAGGTCTGATCACAACTTCTGCCACCAGAATTCTCTCCTATTAATCAGGGCCCATCCTATACAGTATACATTTACTTTAGAGCCCAGCTTACTGCATGTAGTATTGCTGAGATTTGCACCATAATGTTAACTGTTCAAACTTGGATTCTGACCCTTTCTATCTCCTCACTTCTATTACTTTACTTTTTCTAAAAAATAAGTCTGCAAATGAATCTTCTCACTCTATAAGGGCAAACATCTTAAAAATATGATTTATGCAAAATGCTTAAAAATAAATAATAAATTACAATAAATTGTCATTCCTTGAGCAACAAGAGCTCTGCATCTCGTTTGGCTTTTTTACCAGCGTGAGAAAGATTTATAATTGTTTGAAGTGTTGACAGGATATGATTTGTGTGACATGCACCTTCACAGCAAGAATTTTAACACCAGCTACCTAACATATAGCCTGCTTTATTTGACCCTATCATCACAATTAGGTAATGAAAGTGTATCAATGAATCAAGGAAATGACACTCAATTTCATCATACTCATCTAGCCCAATTTTCAGAGGCTAATTTGACAACTCATGTTGCTGGCTGACAACAAATCTTTGACAGTTCTAGGAGAGGCCATTAGTAAGGGATTAAAAATAAGATGAAATCCCTTCTTTGGTCAAACAAAGCCTCCCTGAATTCAGTCACTTTCACTAAAAACTGTCATACTTTCAGCTCCATATTCTTTTTATGAGCCACAGTAACAATACTATTAGAGACTTTGAACATTTACTCAGATGACTCTTTAATCAACTGTAAATTCTTTGCACCTTCATGTTACCTCTAGAGAGAAGACTTTCCTGTACGCCCAATATGGGCACTGTGGAATACAAAATACACCTTACTTTTTTCCTGTACATAGAGGTAGCCTTCCATCGTGAAGTGATTTGCTCTTTTGTGCTCCTGAGGATTTCTTCTGATCTTGTTCATGAGCTCCTCTACCTCTGACCTTGTTCCTTCAAAACGATTTCGTGTCTAAAACAAGACAGCAAAAACTCTTTGGTAATGAGAGTGGAAGACAGACTTACTCTTCCTGGCAGATAGGAGTTGTAATCACGTACTGGGTTTGCACAGCAAGGTTTTGCTGATGGGGGGGCTACAGAGGGGGCCTCTATAAGAAGGTGATAGAAGCTTCTTCTATGCCCCACATAGCCAGTGTCAGCCAGATCCAAGACGGACCAGCCACTGATCAGTGACCGTGGTAGAGCCTCTGGGATAATGTATTTAAGAGGGAAAAACCACACAATGCCAACTGCAGCCAGAGAGTGGAGCAAGAATATGTGAGAGGAACAGCTCTGCACCAAGGTCAGCGCGGAAGGAGGGGCAGGAGGTGCTCCAGGTGCTGGAGCTGAGATTCCCCTGCAGCCCCTGGTGCAGACCATGGGGAGGCAGCTGTGCCCCTGCAGCCCGTGTGAAGGACTCACATAGGATAAGTCCATGGGGGACTGTCTCAAGTGGGAGAGACCTCATGCTGGAGCAGGGGAACAGTGGCAGGAGTCCTCCCCCTGAGGAGGAAGTAGCAGTAGAGGCATCGTGTGAAGAACTGACTGTAACCCTCATTCCCCTGCACCACTGAGGGAAGAAGGGAGAGAGGTGTGTTTAAGATTTGGTTTTATTTCTCATTACCCTAATCTGGTATTAAATTAAACTGATTTNGCAGCTGTGCCCCTGCAGCCCGTGTGAAGGACTCACATAGGATAAGTCCATGGGGGACTGTCTCAAGTGGGAGAGACCTCATGCTGGAGCAGGGGAACAGTGGCAGGAGTCCTCCCCCTGAGGAGGAAGTAGCAGTAGAGGCATCGTGTGAAGAACTGACTGTAACCCTCATTCCCCTGCACCACTGAGGGAAGAAGGGAGAGAGGTGTGTTTAAGATTTGGTTTTATTTCTCATTACCCTAATCTGGTATTAAATTAAACTGATTTTTCCCAGTCAAGTCTGTTTTGCCTGTAATTGGTCTGTAATTGGTCTCCCTGTCCTGATCTCAATCCACAAACTCTCCAGCTAAGGANGGCAGGAGTCCTCCCCCTGAGGAGGAAGTAGCAGTAGAGGCATCGTGTGAAGAACTGACTGTAACCCTCATTCCCCTGCACCACTGAGGGAAGAAGGGAGAGAGGTGTGTTTAAGATTTGGTTTTATTTCTCATTACCCTAATCTGGTATTAAATTAAACTGATTTTTCCCAGTCAAGTCTGTTTTGCCTGTAATTGGTCTGTAATTGGTCTCCCTGTCCTGATCTCAATCCACAAACTCTCCAGCTAAGGAGGGGAATGACAGAGCAGCTTTGGTGGGCCTCTGGCAACCAGCCAGGGCCAATCCACCGCAAGTAACTATAAAATGAGACACGGATTCAGGCCATTTTAGGACATATACATATTTACTCTCCAAGTTTTCTGATATTCTTTCAAATTACTGTGGGGTTCAGATAGCAGCTGCCGTGACTGTGCAAAGCACACTAAGACTGCCAGAGTAGGTTTCTAAAACAGTGCACTGACCTGGTCAGAGGCAAGTAAAACATTGACTGCAAAATGAATTTGAGTATTGAAATTTCCTTAGAAAAATATTACTACATATATTGGCTTAATTCATGAGACTCTTACTTGTCAGGAAGTAGAGGATTTTCTGTGTTTATTGAGGAAAAAAAAGTGTCAGGAAGGTCATCAACACTGTATACAGATGGAGACTATATATGTGCCAAATGTTTTGACCATATACAAGCAGAAGCATGCAAAAACAACCCCAAAAAAACTCATAAGTCCAGTTGATTATTATTCCTGAATGTCACTTATCCAAAGTCTGCAAGCAGCCAGAAGAGAAACATTTATCAGAATAAATAGATTGTTTAGCAAAAACAATCAGAAAGTAACCATGCCACTCATAAATTATACAACAGGACTACACAAAACAACAGAGTAGCTCACACGTGCCACAAGAAACTCTTCAGTTTGGTCTGAAAAACACTGGTAATTGGTCAATGAGCAAATAAAACCCAAACAATCATGGTAATACCCGGTTTTCTCTACATACGTACCTGTCCGAACAGCAAACACTAAAAACATACATTTAAATTCCAAGCTGGTACTTTCCCCAGTTGGTACATGTATTTTGAGGAACGCACTAGTTCCAGATGCATGTTTATGTGCCTTTTTGCTTTCTGAAAGCACCTTTATTTTTCTGAAAAAGCTGCCTCACCTATTTTGTCTTTTCCCCAGGACAAGCATATAAGATAACGTGACTTTTGGAAGAATCAGCTTTCTAGAGTTTGGGCTACAAGGCTAGGGTGGGTATTTTTCTTTCTTTCATTTGAGGGGGGTAGAGGGGCAGTGAGAGGAAGGCAAGGTTTGGGGCAGGGTGTGGAGAGGAAATCCATAGGATAATTCTCACAGTAAAGACAACCTGAATGAAAGGGAAGACAATTACTGTTATAGTTATACTGGCAACTCTTAAATCACTCTCCATATCTAGCCAGGCTCTCTGTACTGAATCTTGTACCCTTCAACTTCTAACACATCTATCCAGGGTTCTGCCAGCAGCTCAGCTGTACCACAGGCAAACCCCAGTTCATTTTTCCTTTGGGATGTCTTGTTGATCTTCAGCACAGCGGAGAATGTGTCATGTCCCCATCACAATCTTTTCAGATGCTTCCTTCTAGTCTCCTTTTACCTCGGATAGTTGTTGAGCCTTGTTCTCCCTTCTCACTACAGCCTCTATCTATTCATAAAACTTGAGCTGCAAAGCTCAAGCTCTTTAGAATTTGGTGGGACACACTGTGATACCATTCAGTCAATTGAAAATGCAGCTGCTGAGATTACTTTACTTTCTTACTGCTCATCACTTCTTCAGATCACTCCACTGGCTCTTTTCCATCTGTATTCTGAAACCCAGCTCTTCAAAACTGTATCACAGCTTCCCCCTCATGTTTCATCCTGCATCAGCTCCCCTCTATGCTGCTCCTCACTCTGTTAAGCTAAGCACACAGAAGAGGCAAGTCTGGCCTGACATTTCCCCCACGAGCACTGACTTCTGCCACAAAAGTCTGCTTATGAAGTTATCACTAATCAGTTCCCCTTCTCAAACCAAACAACAGCTCAAAAGGAAACCTGACACTTGAACATACAGGAAGAAAATAAAAGGAATGGTATCGTGACACATGAATCACGTCACTATGCACTACAGCAACTGTAATCCTCTCTTCCGCCCTTCCGCCTCCCTGCTAGTTAAGCCATTTCTAAAAACAGACTGTCCTCTCCAAGAAGTAGTTTCTGTGTCTTAATTCCAGATGCCCTCAGAGGTCAACAAAACAAATGCACCATCAGGAACTGATTGTTTGCAGTAAGGTATGTGGTTTGCTCCCTACCAAGAGGCCTCTGGCACACCCAAGTTCCTCTGAGCAACAGAGGATTTATTCTTCAACAAATCTCCAGGCAGCAAACAGACCATCTGACTAGTGACTCTGTCAGTCCCATTGCTTCAGCCTGTCACCTTGCTTCCTGCTCTCCCAGTCCAGATCACACTTGGCAATTTGGGGTGAGGGCACACTAAATGAGTAGTGGCCCCTGTTAGCCTGTGCTTGAAGGAACATATCATTTTGTCAAATACACCATGGGTGCTAACACCAGGTCTCCTCACACAGTTCTGCACCCCAAACCAACAGGGATGCTCTTGTCTGAAAGGGCTGCTGCAAGACAAACAGAAACTCCATACTGCTGTGACCAGCTGTTTTTCTTCCCTTTTCTTAGTCACGGATAATGTAACTCTATGGGGAAATGACCCTCAGACATGACCACCACATACTCAACTTCAAAGCACACCCAAAACGCTGAAAACTCTGGTATTTCGTTACCCATACTCTGAATTATCCACTGTTGTATGCATTTTTAACAGACTTCATTTGTTTTTCAATAATCCTTGCATCGTTTCTCTCTCAAAAAAGGAAAAAAAAAAAAAAAAGGAGTGGGGGCCTTTTACTTCATACTTGCTTTTTACAGTACTATTAGAAATTCCAAAGAACTCGCTGGAATTAGCGATGATTTGTCCAGTGATGTGGTTGGTTATCCAGGAGATGGCACCATATCCCCAAAATTCACAGGCAATGCACTTTCATGGAACTAAGTATTGGCAATACAGATAACTGCACTAGCAGCAACTTCAGCGAGTGATTTTACTCACAAAAGTAGCCTCGACTTACATTTTGTATATTTATCTGCAGGGCCGTTTTGTAATGATTGAAGTCTTTAGCAAGTTCATATCCCTGGTGATAGAAAGTGAACAAACCCTGAAAAAATGATAGCACCTGAAACAGAAATAAAAGATTTGTTAGAACAAAAAACTCCATTTGCTTGAATACAATTGCTGCACACAAGCTTTTTTGGAAAGATCAGAGATGAAAAAATGATTATTTTAAAATAAGTTTCCACCAATGCCTACACTTTCTGAGTAATACTTAAATTCAAATGATGATCTACGTATACAGACATTTTTGGATGGTCTTGTCTTTGGAATTTCACAACTGATCTCTACTTTCCATTTGACCATAGGGAATGTATATCCCGTGTTACCCTAACTTCCCTATGTAATGCTTTCCTACAGCTGCTCTGATACCAATGATGTCTGGAACACATATTTGTGCACAAGGAGATAATGATCATTCTGTCTTTTAGTCACCATTTCCCTGGTCATTCCCTTCTCTGCTAATGACCACGTGGAGATGACTTTCACATCAGTCATCTGGTTTGCTGGAAGAAGGAAGCTTTCCCCATTGCTGCTTTTTGTGCACAGATCTGACCTTCTGTCAGAACCAGCAAGTGACCCACCTAGCACATTCTGACTTTAGTATTTCAATTTAAAAGAACAAACAAGCTGTACTACACTGGAAGCAGCATGAGGTGTAGTCCTGTCTAACTCTCCTGTTTAGTTAAGGTTGCTGTAACAACACAAGCGACACAGGAAACAACAGCTCTCTAAAGAGAACAAGACAAAGAATGCATTTAAGAAAGTCTGAAGTCATATCAAATAAACCACTTTCAAAAAATGCAAAAAACACATTCAGTATTATTAAGGGCAAAGGGAATGAGAATTTGGTACAAAATAATTTAAGCTTTCTAGTCTAGTGTAAACTCCAAGTACAAATAAAGCAACATAAAGCTCAGCCCCATCCAGAAGGAGCTTTCACAAATGAGAAAGGGACACGCTGCAAGAACATAATTTGCAGATTCATTTCTCTACTCTGGCTCTGAAGAAATTTCAAATGATCTGAAACAATAACCAAATGCAAAACTATTTAGAATTTTAAAAAATCTAAAAACCAGAAAATTTTTAAAAAGGTAAAAACCAAAACATTTACACAAAAAAGCCCCCACACAACCATTTTTTTCACAGCATTTTCCCATTCTTTAAACAATGCTAATATAATTGCATTAGTTTATTCCCCCTTAATAATTTTAGCAATTTTTTCATACAGGAATAAACTATATGAAAAAAGACAGTTCTTATTAATTCCATAATGACCAGCTAGGGTCATTTGGAACTTTTTTCATTATTACATTAAAGCAATTGTGTCAGAATGAAAGGACAGACTTGGCCCAAAAGCACAGACTTCAGAGCATGAGTGAATGGAAGACATTTCTACAATCCATCCTCCCTTTATCTCAGTATTACACTTACTGTTCTCTTGTTGTTTGATAAATTTGTATTTATACCACCAAGCTAATACACATTTCAGAAAATTTTAGACTAAGTTCTTCTCATAGATTTGAGAAAGCCTGGTCAGTGCATGTATAATTTTCATTGAAATTCAATGAAGCCCCTTGATTTCTTCACAGATTCAAATGCAAGTGAAATTAAACATATCAGGCTACCCAGTAATGGGCTTCTAATGCAGTAGCACACTCTTAATTGATTTACATCTGCAATTCTTCATTAACAGGCCTCTAAGCCCAACCTTCATACTGAAAATTAGATACCTTGCATTAGTCAGGAGTAACATTTCATTGGTTAGAAAACCCACGGCAAGAATCCTGATACCAACATCTTCTTGAATCCTCCATTCTATCTCACAATGTGAATTGAGGTTCTTGCAGTACAACAAAGGTTTCACACATTTTCTGAAAATCAGCTCTAATGACTGAGGTAAACTTTGCCAGGCCTGGTTAAGTTTATCTGCATTAGGAATCTGTGCAGACGTACCAAGTTGGTTTAAATTATGTTAAGTCACGCAATTGGTTGTGTTTTTCAGAAAAAAGAGCTTGGCTTTTCTCCAATTGCATTCCTTCTCCATCCCTTGTGAAAGTAGGGAGAGCAGGTTGAATTCACCGATACTTACAGGCTCCACACACTCAAATTTCTTCCGCTCCTGGATCTCCTGCAACTTGCACACGTACTCAAGGGACAGCTCATAGAAGTGTTTCCTATTCTGCTCCACTTGGTTGTCTGCCTGCACACAGAGCACACCTCATAAACTTTCACAGACATTTTGCAGACAGCTTCGGGATGACACACACATACAAGTGCAAAGCAGATAATTTGCACCATTTGAGGGATTTGTTACAACATAGATCATTCATTTACTTTTAAACAGCAGCAGCAATTCCCTTTCACTAGGTAACATATGTTGTTTTGAATCATGAGGCTAGATTTTTTAGAAGAATTCCAGTAACACCTCTTCAAGCTTCTTTTCTAGGGAATCCAACTTTTAATAGCATTGCAAAGGTACCTGCCCAAACAGAGAGAGGGACCTAAGACCATCTTCCATTAGAAAAGAGGGAAATCATCTCTCCAATCAAATTAAGGAAGAAAATGTTATTTTTGAAAACTACACTGCTGGTGCTGTAAGTTTTACTCTATAACCCAAATAACTGTTGTAGGCAGCCAGAATGCTGTTGTACCCATCCCACACCTGTGCTCACTCTGACCGGCTAGAAACATAAAAGAAAAAAAGTTCACTTTTTGGTACAACACTCCACAAGCTCCTACAGAGCATCAAATATTTAGAAATGCAGCCTTACTACCTGCAGCTGATATTTGGGACAGCTTTGCAGAAATGCCAACACCGTATTGATGCTGAACAGTTACGTTTCAGCTGCCATCCATCTGCACATAAATATTTCACTTTCTAGTGTCTATGTATTATTTTAGGAAGTTATTATTTAAGGCACATGTAAGGTTTGTTAAAATGAATCTTAAAACAGGGTGACAGAAACTTTTATTAAAATACATTAAAGAAAAGGTACAAAAGGTTACTTTAAGTAACTAACACTTAGTCTTTGCCCACAAAGATAATACAAAATGCTTCTACACTGAATTACAAAAGGAAGTGGAGAAAAGGTAAGGTGAAAGGACAAGACTTATTATCAGACTCTCTCTTAAATACTGAGACTACATCCTTCAGGCAGCACAATGACTGCTGTGCTGTAAGAGGATAAGCTAAATTAGATTTAAGACAGTTTTGCCTTAAGACGTGCTTGGCTTTACTGCTCTGTGCTGGAAAACTCTCAGCAGTTAAAGGGGCATAACCACAAATGCCATGAAATAAATAAAGCCCTGACCAGTATTTCAGTAAGCAAATGTGTTTCAACAAGCCACGCCATTTTGATGCATCCCATAAACTGTGGAATTGTTTGAGTTGTCAGCCTATAAACACAGGAATTGTTTGAGTTGTCTGCTATGCTTCTAATCATATGTACATGAAGGGTACCACAACACCCTAGAAAGAGACTCCGAGGATCTTCAAGGACATCTGGCTCACCACACAACCCAGAATACAATAACCAACACAGCTATTTTATTGTTTTCTCTCAGATTCCCTGCTAATAAATTATCACATCTCTCAGCTTTTGAGGCATGAGCCTCCCCATGCACCCAGAAAGTTGCGCTGTAATTTGTGTACTGCTGAAAAAAGACAGAAGTGAGACACACACCGTGCCTCAGTGAAATTACAGGAATGTCCCTCCACCAAGAGGGTCCAAAGTTACATTAATGTTAAGACACACTCCACAACATGGCATGTTTTTCATCAAATTTTTGTCAAATTTATCCTTGCACTATTTACTCCAGCCAGGAACTGACACAACTAAAATGAATAAAACTAAATTATATACATTACAATGCAATTGTATACACTTATTCTCTAAGCTTGTGCAAGAAATTGTTTCCTACTACTTCCTCTGACAACATGCTGCAAGGGCCTTTTTTCTTTAAATTGTTTATACTTCAAAATTAAACACACAAATGCAAGAGCCTGACTGAAGAATTTCAGAATTTTTGCTCGTGAAACTTTGAAGGACATTTAAAACAAATCTATTTGCTCATTCTAGATTTCCCACATGCTCTAAAGCTTCAGGCTATATCTGATACAGCTTCAAAATGCCTCTTACAGGCATTATGTATTTTTCCATTGAGCTTAGGTCTCATTTCAGATTTGATATCGAGAACCACATTTCATCAAGCAATCATAATCAGCCCTTTATCCTTTTCTCTGTGTCAAGTTCTTTGGCAGCTGATCAATTTGATAAAAGTACAGGTCCTGACACATGAGCCATGCCCAGTAACTTCACTGGGACAACTCAACTCCCCAAAAGACACTTGTTTACAAATTTGGGGGTCTATGTTGCAAATGCAGTACAGTGAAGTGACATCCTAGGGAAACTCAAGAGCAGAGAAGTTCCTGGGTAACTCTGCCAGTTACATTAACCATTTTTATGAAAAATGGCATAGAATATTTGAGAGGGGGTAGAGGGCAGGGACAGGAGTTATATCTGAAGAAAATATTAAGGTTTTTTATACTCTAAGCACTAATAATTCAGACAAATCTGGGGAAAAAAAAACCCTTTTGGCTACAGCAAGTCTCTGCAACTTTTCTCTGCAGTATTCTCACATACTATTTGCTGTTGCTCCAGAAGTAAAAACTATTACAAATAAGTTGATGATGATAATAAACCCAGAGGGACAGAAGGAATGCCAGGCAAAACAGATCTATCAGTTATAAATTGTCAACAAACTTTTTTATAGCACTACTCAAAAAAATCCCAAAACAAACCTTCGAAACGGGAGAAAAAGAAAAGGCACAGACCCACTTTATTTGGGAATAAAAGTCTTGCTGTCCTCTGCATGAAGTATTCTCACAGGACACTTAGTCAATACTCACAATGCAACGCAAATTACAGCAATGGTAAAGCCTTGTAAGAAATGCAGAGTTTTTCAAAGTATGTTTGCACTTGGCTATTCCCTTAATTATATATAAAAATGACATAATGCTCAGGGCTTTGTACACACACAAAACCCCTGATTCGGAAAATGGTAGAGGTACTAAGTTCAGCAAATGCTGATTTTCCCACCAACCTTTTCAGATGAGAATTTTGTTTTTGTTTTACCACTAAGAATGCTGTTTCTGCATTTGAATAAGTATATTTACCTATCCCAAAGCTTTCAGCTTGTATAAAAAAAAAGAGAGGCAACAATACCTCTTGTAATTGTAGCTCTTTCTTCTTAGCTGATAAATTCAAATGTTTTTCTAACAAACTGTAGTTCTTCTCTGTCTCTTTATCAAACTTCTTCTTTTCCTCCTAGACATAGAAACAAAGTGGCAACCATGTAAATATATAAGTGTACTATTTTTCTCCTTTAAAATTCTAGTTCATCAGGAACAAAGAGAAAAGAACATCATAGTTCCAGTAAGCAGAGAAAAATATGCTCCATGCCATTTAAAAAATTAACTTAAAGGCTAACTTGAAATCCCATCACATCATTATGGTGTAACTTATTACACAGATGCTTACATCTTCTAAGTAAAAAAAAGCAAAATCCCTGACCTCCTCTTGAGGTATTATTGCATATTTCATTACTTTCAGGGATCATCTACACCACCTTGGTTTTGAATAGAGGACTTCAAGGGAAACACCAGTTTCACTGAACAAAGTAACTTTCTAAAATTCACAAGGGAAAAGTTCCAACAGCTCAAAGCCCAAAGCAAATACACCTCTATATTCAAAAGGTTTTCCTCATTTTAAAGCTATACAACTACCTCTGTGCTGAATTCCTGTTTCGACCAGAATTTTATCATGCCCGTGACAAAAAACCAATAAAAATAAAAATATCCATGAAACTTAGTATCATAGTATCAAAAGAGAAACTCTCAGACACGTATGAATATCATTTGCACAATGCAAATCCATTTCTCTGGCCACCAAAAGCAATGTACTAAAAGAGGGACAGTCATTACATTTTTTTAGGAAATCTGAGTTTCTGAATCTAATTTAGTGGAAGATATTGTAAAACAAATTGATTCCTCAGTTCCAGTTTCCTAACACAGTGTATATTAAGGCAAAAACCAGTGTTCATGAATTCAACCAACCAGTACTGAAGTTATTTTTAGTACATCTAATTGCAGTTGAAAATAATCTCAAATAAGTAAAATCAAGTATTTAATTACATATTCAAGAACTGGCAGATTTACTCATCAGAAAGATGCTAGTTCAATTAAAATATTTTTCCTCATCTGTAGATTTGAAATCACACTTAAATGTATTCTACTCAAACCCCTAGTTAAAACCTACAGACATAATTGCTCTTTTTTCTCCTCTTAACCTTTCATTTTGAATAATACTATATATACTGTATTACAAGACACACATTTTTGTTCTCTGAGCCATTACATTCTGAAGATGGCATTACATTAAAGAGGCTGTTTAAAATTGCTTCTCAGCAAGGGCTTTTACCAAAAAAATTTTTCCCCCACTATGAGAATCAGAATTTCCTTTAAAAAAGGAGCCACAATATTTGTTACCAACTGAGAAACATGAAGATATAGATATGGTATCCGGGTGATTAGCGATAACATATAAGCAATATGGGGAATGAGGAAGAAAGTAGAGTGCAGGGAAGGAGGTGCATCTTTGTGTTCATATTAGCAAGATTTCCATTGATGTGGTGAACATTTGAATGCTCCCAGAAAAAAGAAGAGAGTTCTCTTAACATCTTAACAGGCAAAGCCAGAAACTTTACACACATAGCTCAGGATTAGTGCACTTTAGTTACCCCTTTCACTAAGGGGTAATTCAATAAGGGTCTCAGCTTCCAGCTCTGTGAAGCTAAACTTTCCTTCTCTTCTTTTTCTTCTTAAGCTTAACTCAGACCATTTCATCAGCAGGAGATGTAAGATGCAGAAAAAAATCAGAGGCAGCAGATTCAACTTTTATTTTGTAACGGTGGAGTGTAAATCTTTCCTAAAGCAAATACTACACAATGTTGCAGATATATTTCACCACTAGATGCCATAGCTTGGTTTTCAGAGCTAAGCAGTTATATTTCCAGTGGCAGTGCTTTGATTATATTGAATAAATATTCAATTAAGAATATTCCAAGAGCTGAATATTTTTAGAGGGTTTTTATTTCAACATTATACAATTATGTAAGACTTCTATTTAAAGGTCATTCAGAATTCTGTCCAAAAAAATAGTTTAGATCAGAAATAAAAGCTACAGCTGCACAGACACAGTATGCAGGGACACAAGGAAGAAACATCCATCCAAACAAAATGGGAGATGTAGACTGCATGAATGTAATTTGTGTTAGAAGTGCCAGGGAGAGAATTCTGACTAGGAAATGAGTGAAGATATGAGATTAATTTAAAGGAGTTGGGGTTCTCACCTGAAAAAAACAGCAATATTCCTTAACAGCAAAAATAGTGCTGAAATAATGCATTCATTACACAGCTGCTTCTGTGACAATAGGTTACATTCAGAACAAGTTCTCTCTTTCCTTGGAAGACTGGCTATATTACAGTCCAAGTTTTTATTGTGTGTTGGTTGGGTCACCTAATATACTTCTCTCAAGTCCATAAAATTACACAAAGCTCATTGTACCATTGAGCTGAGAGGATTTATGATCAACAGAGCATTTTCAGTTCGTGAACACTGAAGTCATATGCAGAACATGCTAATCATTCCTTCCAAAGTCAAAATGTATACTGCTCTCATAAGTGAAACATTGTCTTAGCTACTAAATATCACTGGTGATGAAGTCATGAAATTATAAAATAAACCATATGCAGGTATTTTTAAAATGCATTGAGTTTGACAACAGAAGACTGCAATAAAATTCTGGTTTCTTTCTTTGCTATTTTTTAATAAGCATTTAAATATCTAACTGCAAGAAGGAAGGTAGACAGGTAAAAATTTGTCCTTGTTACTTTTATCCAAATCTAGTCTGTACTTAATAATGAAGTTTACTTCGCCTTTTTTTAAAAACATACACAACTTAGTGACAATCTTAAAAAAATGACCGAATACTTTTATCAAAAATACTTTGACTGAGATCTTGGCCTTAGCCTCTTCATCCCTATTATTTCCACGCATACAGAGCCAATGAGTCCTTATTTTCACCTGCAGGTGGCAAAAATGCAGTTAAAAGCACATGGATGAGCGAGCTCCTTTAGGTAGTTAATATTTTTCAGCCTTTGATTGTGCAACTGCAAGCAAATACAAAGCAGAACAGGGTTACCCATTAGGAAGGGGGACAGGCTGTTAGCAGGATTATTCCTATTCCAGACATAGGAGATAAGGAAGGTGGGGAGAAGGAAGGGAAAGGACACATTCTTCTCTTCTTAAAACATTCCATTTGTTTCTGAAGGAAGTGGAAACAAAAAAAGTGGGAACACATGAAATATAAACAACAATATGTTTCTGCCAATTACATGTCATTAATACAATGCAATCCAAGTAGGGAAATTAAACAAACTTATAAAGGCAAGGAAGGACAAACCTTTACAGCTCCTAGCTGCTCTTTCCTAAATCTTTCCAAAGGTTTGATCAGAGTTTCAGTAACACTGAGTGCCTAAAGAAAAAAAAGCATGGGTTAGGTTTCTGTAGCCAGATTGATGAGTCACGTCAGCATCTGCAATAAAAAGAAAAAAGCAAGCAGCTTCTCGGGTAAAATAATAGAAGCATGCAAGTTAGGACTTCTAACTCAAAAGAAAAAAAATCACATCTCTGAGTTCATTCAACCATACACAATTTCTATCCCTTAATTCAATCCACTATCAGGAAAATTAAATTTAAAACAAATGCAAAAATTTCAGAAATTTACAGGTTGCACCCAAACTGCAACTGCTCCATTTGTGCCAGTCTTGAAGATCAGGTTGAAGGCTTCAAGGCCTGAACATCAGAATGAGACAGAGAACAAATGAGTTTCATTAGGGGATGCAAAAATTTCTGCAACAAGAAGCACTACAAACAAGTGCAGAATAGACCAGTGAGTAGCAAATAATAATCTTTTAAGACACAGTTAGTGCCATTAGGCTTTGATACAAATCTCCAAATATTTACACACTTAAGTACATTAATAAGACCTTAAGTTAAGCTAAGTTATAAACTCAAGAGGTACAAAGTCAATAAACAAGAGGTTGAGTTGACTGGGTGAGCATCCACCCGTGCACTTATGATATAAAGCCTCATGGCCATAGAGAAAAAAGAAGGACACAATATTCCATCATAAGACAGAAAACTGTAGCTTATTAGATCTGCACAGCTACTAATTAACATGAAATGTCACTGAAGATGGAGCAGGGTTCTGTTTGGTGCAAAAGGTACTTAAATTTTAAAACAACTTTGAAATTTCAGGAAAGGCTGGTACTTTTTGAACACAACAGCAGTATGGAAAAGATGGCAAGAGCATTGCAGATGTGGGGGAGCAGGTGGGACCCTTTTGGCCTGTCCTAAGGCAGACCCACAGAGTTAATCATGCCCATGGCTGGGCTTAGCACAGCCACCGGGCTAAAATGCCAAAAGTTCAGGCAGAGCTCCCTGACATACAACAGAAGCCTTTCTCTCTCTTTCCTCCCCTTCCCCCTCCCTTTATAGTGAAAATCTTCAGATAAAACATCACAGGCTTAAACTGGCCTCCTGGAACACTTCTGAAAAATTCTTATCGTAAAACACACATGGGATGTGCTGGAGATCTGGCACAACACAAATCTGAGCAGCACTGTCTGCTCCCACCCATCCCCGGAGCCATGAGGGATTACTGTGGGAGTCATCCTGCCAATTCACTGCAACCACAGCAACCCACATTTCTAAGCAGCCAGCAAAGCACACTAACCTGGAGCTAACTGGAAACCCAAATAGTTGGCAAGTCTGGGCCAAACTGGGCGCTGCACAGTCATCCACATAACAGCTACATCCTAACTTCAGAGCCCTTTTTCTCAGCACAAAACTTCTTTCTGCATCCATTCCCTGATTTTGCCAAAAACACTTTAAAGCAACCTTCAGTGCACCCTTGGTAGGAGCAACAGGAAAAGGAAGAACTCTCAAGTCAGACTGGAGAGCATGGAAACCACACAGTCCTACATTAGAAAACTTTAAATTGTTCCTGTGTACTAACAAAGTGAAGGAGAAAGCTCCTCAGAGGAAAATTCAGAGGGGATAACAGAAGCTTCCACAAGGTAGAGCACCACACTTACTGGAATAATTTTGAAGCATTTAAAGGTAGCAACTAAGCACCCACATTGTTAGAGGGTTAAAAATAATTAACAAATGACAAGTTGCTTATTAGTTGTTTGAACTTTTACACAAAAAAGTGTAAGGTTAACAGGCATTGAATGTATGCTGAACACAAAGTCCAAGTCAAAGAAAACCATAGCACCTTGATGTAACAAAGGAAAAATAAAAAAAAAAGGAAAATACAGGCATAAAAGGCTGTGCTTCATAAACAGCAGGGCTGACTGTAAATCACTTGCTCTGCTACTCCTGTGCAGTATTAACCACGGGAACCACTACAGGAATTTGTTTGAAACAGAAAATAATCTTTAAATCAAAATGGGATGTTCTCTTCAGTGACTGCCAACAAGCAGATTCCACTGCTGCCAGTGGGACGATATGCCAGTAATTCTTTCATTAAATGAAAAACAAACTTCCCCTCCTTCCAAAAAAGACATTTCTCATTCTGCACAACTTAAACTTTTGTTAACAGATGCATCCCCAGGTGCCTACCATAAAGGTACTTATGATTTGTCACCCCCTTTGCTTTCTGTGCCTGGGTTAAATTACAAGACTCTTGATTATTTCTGGGTGAAGTGAGATTTTGCAGATCTTTGGTCATTCTCATGGAGCTTCATGCCAGGCCATATATTAAAATACAAGACTGGTAAATTCAACAGTGAATTACAAATATGCTCTTCTGAATGATGGAAACAAAAACAAAGTTCATAATTAAAATACATCCAATATAAGATTAAATAGAGAGGTTGAAGATTAAGATTAAATAAAATAGATTAAATTCCTACTGTTTTCCAGTACACAGAATCCAGTGCTTGTCATGAAAAGTTACAAAAAGATGTATTCTTATAGAACAAAAGCATTATTTACACTGCTTTTCACTCTCAGCTTATTTGAAGCTCAAATACAACTTGGAAACTCAAAACAACTTTTTTTTAAGCCATAGATAACAAATTAGCAAATAGGAAATAAGTGAGGGATTGCTTGAATGTATTTGTAACTATCACTTGTACCTTCCTTAACAACTAGAATCATGTTAAAATGTAAAATTTCCAGCACAAGTTAAACTAGGCATTTAAGTTTATTAATATAAAAACTAGATGTTCCTTACTTTTTCAACTTCTGTCTTGACTGTTACATTTATTTTCATCCTCTGTTTCTCTAATCCTGACAGATTATGACAGGAATGTACTATTTAAAAGGACATTTCCTTTCTTTACTTCTCTGATCTATCCAAACCTACGTGAAACAAATATATGTTCAATTATATCTGGCAGGCAAACTGTGGCATGCAAGTTGTAAGTGAATCAATCTGACGAGGTCATGTCTCAGGTAACAGTATCTTAACCAGCTTTACTAATGTCAAAGTCTCAGGAATGCTTTAAGAAATGTTTAACCCAATGTGCACACATGTCTCGGGCAGTCAGTCTCCGACTGCTTACACTATTCCTGCTCTGTTTGCAGCACCTACAGAAAGGTGAAAGAATTAACTTGAACATAAACCTGGAAATAGCAGCAATAAAATCATCAGTGACATCACCACCTGAGAAGATCACAGCATCCAACATTTCCAACATCCTGAAGCACGCTGTCAGCTTTGAGTATATCTATTTCAGATGCCTTCACAAAAGCCCACTTGCTCAGGCAGAGTTGTACAGAATAGGGATAATCTTGCCTTTTCCAGCTCCCTTTCCTCCAAAAGAATAAATAACAGGCCACACCACTCTTTCCAACTGCAGCCCTCAAAGGCACAGGCTAAATCCATTAGCAAGCTCATTCACAGCTGTTGGACACTTCCTCAGTCAAGTCAACAAGACCCAACAGGTCACTGAGCAGACAGTGCCAGTCCAGGAGATGACTCCATTTAGACTGTCACTTCCCTTCCCAGAAAAGGTGGGAGTAGAGGTGTTTAGGGAGAAACTGCTTCCCCCAACACCTCCTCCTGTGCACTGTAACCTGACAGACAAGATCAGGCACCAGCATTCAATGCTCTTTCTCCTGCAGTCGGCAGGAGCAGCTTCCCTAAGTTCCCGCTCCCTTTCCAGGCACAACCAGGCTTATATTGCAGAGGAGGAAGGCTGCTTGCATGGCCTGTAAGCAACCCACAAGAGCTCTCCCCAAAGTTCAGTCGCTCAAAAGGTTAAACCAAACTAAGTAAATGAAAGTTTGTTATTAGACAAATGTAGCACTGGCCTCCCAGGCTTCCTCCTAAAAATGTCCTTAGAGGTCAGCCTTTACTGGGAGTACTGGAAATTACACACTGCTCATCAACAACTCTGGTTATGAGGTAAATATGTATCCTGACTCTGCTCCATTCTGATTTGAAGCATTCTCCCATTAAAAAAAAACAGGTTTTCTAAGAAAGGAAAAAAACTGAAGCCATAAACATACACCTTCCTGCGGACTGCACAGCGACACAGGAGCACTGAGTTCCCAATTCCCACCCCAGGAACTGGAATGCAGATTGGATGCCTTGCATAAAAGAGGGGGTTTAGTTTCTGAGCATACCAACTGGAATGATTTATTTGTAGTCAGGGGCAGGATTGCTTCTCCCCTCAACAAAGTGACAGGGGAGGCCACCAAGTCAGTAAGGCAAAGCTCATGAGACTGAGCAAGTGTCAGTGAAACCAGACCTGGGAAGGAAGCTTTGCCTTAGTGAGTGCAACAGAGAAGGCAGAAAGGAAGACATACCTAGCAGTGATTCAATAACAAAACAGTTGACAATGCTGCTAAATAAAGAAGTTTACTTTCCAATAAAGACATTTACCACTACAGCTACTCTTCTACTTACAGAAGATACAGTTGTGTTTTTCCTAAGAAAATGCACCATTCAGCCTAATAAAAAAGCCAATTCTGATACCTCCAGTGTTGGGGGAGAGAGAAATATATAAAAAACACTGTATTCTCCAAAAAGCTTTCCTACGTCACATAGTGATTTGCTACAGCAATTTCTCAAAGCATAAAGACCTACGCCTGAAAGCCTGTATTATGAAACTCTGCAGATACAATTCCACTGCTGAAGACATCAGATGTTGCTTGCAAAGCCTGAATCTCTATTCTTTCTATTCCCACGAGAATATGATTCGCTCTTATAGTTACACATGCCCCCAGTTAGCTGCACAGCCAACCCCCCTGCCAGCCCTACAGACAGAGAGGTCTCTCTCTAACCACTCGTCAGCACTGGTTTTGTATTTAGCTGGAGCAGTGATGACTGCACACAGTGCAACCCACACCCACGGATCATTATTTTGTTTTCAAATCAAGTTTTCTTCTAGAAAACGTGTTTGGATTTTCTCCCTTCTCTAGTGCTTTCCCTGTAGCTTTACAATCTTAGATAATGAAAGGGCCTCAGCCACACGTTGGGAATACAAACATAGGAGTTTTTTGGTTTTTAGAAGGCCTGCAGTATACAGACTAAAGAATTTTTAAGGACGTCTCAGAGCACATTAATACTTGTGTGTCTTTGCATGTGTGCAGAGGATATAAAAAAGAAGTGACATCCATTGGCTGTGGATTCATTTGCTATGGAGGAAGCCATCTGGTAACAAAAGAGCCAGGTGGACAAGTGATACATCTGACTTAGAGACAACGTGTTTTGTGCATTACTGAAGCACCAGGGGGCATCTGTAATACAACACATCATCTCCCTCTTAGGTGATCCAGAAAACTACCCCTCAGGGTTTGTTAAGAAGACAAGAAGTTTCTCAAACTGTTCCAAGGGGAATTTCCTAGACCATTGAGCCACTGCCTCACAAACATCAGTACAGGCAGAATCCTGTGCTCTGCACTTCCTAATTCTTTCAAAAACAGCCGGCTTGACTTACAGGAAATACAACAGCAGGACTCCTGAGTTCATCCTTCTAGTGAAAAGTTATTTCCCATTCATTTCCTGGAAGTTCATGACTGACCTAAAGGACGGACAGCCAAAAGGACCTCCTATGATCCATCTGCTATGCTGTGCCCTGCTCTGAAATGCTGCCTGCGTTGATTCTCTTGTCATGAAACCGCTGGCCTTTGAAATCAGATTGGTGTCATAAGGAAACAATAAATAATTGCCCTTTTTAAAAAAAGATAATTAAATAGACCGTGGGGTTTAGTAAAGATTATTTACTGAAAGCTATTTAACAGTCCTGTCTTCTGAATAAGTTTGTTCTTATGCAATACATTCTACTATAAAGAGAAAAGTACTACAAAGCCATAATCATAACAAACAAGAAAACAAAATAAAGAGAAACAAGCTTTTCAAAAACCACAACGAATCAGCTTTTCCCCATCTTCAGGGAAGGGAAGCTGGGGATAACTCCACCAAGAAAGACTTTCCCTTAGCAAATCAGAACGCACCAGAACAGTGCTATGGCTCTTGCACCATAGACATGGTATGTGGTCATACAATGGTGCTGACCAAGCAAAAAGGCTGCTCAGAAAAGAAAACTGGGTAATGCCCATTTTCTTGGTGCATGGCAAAGCTCACCACTGAGCAAAAAGATGCCACTGAAAGTCAAGGAATCCAACAGCAAACAACAGCACCAGTGTTCAGTCAATAATGAATTGCTCAATTGTCAGCGCCTTCCTCCACAAGAAACAGCGGTGTTATTAACAACCAGCAAAATCCAAACTGGTGACAGTTTTACAATGCAAATTCCAAACATTTCCCATTGATGAACTAACAGAATGAAAATTCTCTAGTGAATTATGTTGATGCATGTGAGACCACAAAGTTATCTGGAAGAGGAAGCCAGTGGTAACAGAACTTGTCAGCTGTGTTCACTCGGAGGTGGGAGGAACACACCCAGATCTGGCTTTGCACTTTTTTTTCTATTGTACAGAAAAGTCATTTTCGGCTTATAGATTAATGTGCACAAGTTCATATGTAACTCACAAAGCTATTTCAGAAGACTTTCAAAACCAACCAAATAAATGAAACATTCAAGGTCAGGAATCACCAAAACAGAGCAAGGTGTGCCTGAAATACTCATAGTTCTACATTCATGTTCCATATTCTGATAATTACATGATTGTCATCTGGTCTCATGCCCAGCAGAGGAAAAGTGAAGGCTGGGCAATGAGATACGGCAGCAATTGTTCTGCTTCTTTCTGAAACTGGAAAATGTTTTATTAACTAGGAAAAATCGTGCACGAGAGAAAAGAACGTAGGTCCTGCAATTAAGGCACTCAAATGCTGTTCCTGAGACATTCTGTTTCATCAGTGCCTCTATCTCTGCATCTGAGATGTTCAATACACTGTTGGCAGGCTAATTTTTCAGAAGTGGTCAACAATTACATCCTTTCCACTGTCTTGGCAGACATATTTAGCAGTCTGCACTGTCAGCAGACTTAAAAGGATCGGAACATATGGAGCACTACATAATGCCTTGAACTCCTACTGAACAGCTCTTGAATGCATCACACATCCAAGACTATTGGGTATTTTTTTACTCTACATCAGTGAGTAAACTGATTGCTCCTTCACACAGATTTCTTCAGATTACTGTCAAGACAGATCAAGATTTACAAACCCCTAAATACCGACATGCAGAGTGCCAAAGAAAAGCTTAGAAAAATTAATACCACCGTCTTCACAGCAGAGTCAACTGCTGAATCGAATCCAGATACAAAAGTCACTGGACAAAAGGTAACAGAGTAAGCTATTCAGTAACAGTGTGTGTTAAGTGAGCACTTCACCTATGAAATACTCATGCACTTCAATATCTAATCGTAAGAGGTAGTTTAAGTAAGAATAAATAAGTAAATGTACATATTTGTACAGATTACTTAAAAGTATATCTTTAACCTTTTGAGTGTACACCTTTGAACCTTAACAACTTCTTTTAACTTGTGAAAGCACAAGGGACAAACCCTCTCCCCCTCTTTTTTTTTTAAGAAGAAATAATAAAAAAAGACTAAAAGTGTGATTTCACTGAGATATTTCTTTTAAAACCCATAGAGAAATCATTTCTTGTGTTTCTGATATATGCCAGAAATAACTCTGCTTTTCAGAGAGATGCTAATCTGGATTTGATTCTGCCAGCCTGGTAAAACTTACAAGGAATGCAAAAGAATTTCAGAGAGGCCAAAATTGCAAAGAAACCCATGGCACAAGAACGAACCTTTCTTTTGCAAAAAAAAATAAGAAGGGGGAAAAGGACTTAAAAATATAACTGCATAGTACCTTTCCTCTTAAGACATCTGAAGGGATAAAAGTGTGCAAAAAATCTAGCAGGAAATAGAAGAGAACATATCAAAGTAAAATAGCTTGTTTATATTGCCTTGGGAAATCACAGGAAATATAGTAAGGTGAGTATAATTGTATCAGAAATCCTATACAAAGAGAAATGCGATGGAGTAAAAAGGAAATAGACAAGTACTTAGGGGCAAAGTTAGAAAGAAAGCAAAAACATATTTTATTTGGCAACAGCAAAAAAAAATACTAAGGAAAAGAGGTTCTTCATATGCATCTGAAAACTGAGAGGAAGGAAGCTATTAAACCATTATTTAACTGAAATGAGTGTTAAATCAACAATGGAGTGTAAGACAACAGATTTTAATTACCTCCACAAAGGAAAAAACCTCAGTTAAATTATAGCAAACTATCTAACAAAGTGGGGAAAACAGATGTTAAGGGGAGTAAGGATTCCTTGAGAGCAATTAGAGGTATTTCAACATTACACAATTGAAGTATTAATTGCATTCAAGTCAGAAGGGGCTTTGCTTCAGAACAGTTTAGGAAGTTAGCAAAGCAAACTAAAGGGAGAGGCAAGCAAGGTCCCAGAGGATGGTAGAAGAGCAAACATAGCAGCAACTTAAAAGCGAGAAGAGGAGGAGAAAGCGGTAATTCTAACATAACAGAGATGGTCTAAACACAGTGTAATTAAACTGAACAAGGAAAAATACAGATGTAAAACACCACTTGGAAAGGGTAACCATGAAAATATTACTATGAAGGAAAAGTGATCAATTTTAGTCCATGACTACTGTAGAAAAATTCTCAAAAATTTCCAATCTTAACTTGAAGTAAAGGAGACTCAGTATGAACATCAGGATCAGTATGATCATCAGGTGAAAAAAATGAAGAATAAACACCAGAATAGAGAGAAATCCATGTTCCAGGAACCTTTTTAGGAATAGGTTAGACCAGCACTTGACAAGGATCATGTGAACTCCAGAAGCAGATAAAGGACAGGACAGAGGAGCTCCAGGGAAGGGAAGCACTCACAGCCAGCACACCAAGGTGACCACACCAGGAGCACCAAGCACTGCCAAGATTACTGAGGGAACAATACAAGAGATATCAAATTTGGTTATGACTTAGCAAGATTGGAATCAACAGGGAAAACTAATTAGGGGCAGGCTGTCATTTAGGAGAAGACTGGGATGGAGAAAGGGAGGTGTGAAGGAAAGGACTAACAACCACAGGCTATTGGTACCTACCAGGTAACGCTTCTCTGCTTGTCGCCGCAGCTCAAACGAGGGCAGGCAGCAAAGCCTGTTGTTCTGAGACCCTCACAAGAATCAAGGCTCTTTTCTGCTGTCAGGGGAACTGGGGCTGGGAGGGAGGTTTGCTGCTCCCCCTGGTAAGCAGGAGAATAGCTGGGTAGTGGGACAGAGCATCTGATTATCACCACACTGACCCTTGCTCATGCCCACCTTTTCCTACCACCTCGCCGAGTTCCCTGCCATCCCTGAACTTCCACAGCACTTCTGCAGTGCCAAAGGAGCAGAATCTAAGTCTTATGACTCCATTCACCCTCAACATATAAAAATAATTTCCAGAATATTCTCAGGAACAGAGTGATCTATTTCGTATCTGCCCTGGGGAGCATCACCAAGCTACAGTGCTATGGAAAAATGTCATTTGGTTTTGTATTGGCCCCTCTGTAATAATTTCAGTGAAATGTTCGGATTATTGCCGACTCCCCTTTACATATGCAACTAAATCCTTTGACACCTGGGATCATAATTTCAGCAGCCTTTGAAGGAGATGGGAAAAATGGTAAAACCATGAAGTGCAAGACTCCAACATCTGAATGAAATTATATCCACCAAATAAATGTTCACCACATAAATGATTATCAGAAAGGTAAATTTATTGTAAACACTGACAGCACATTTTATGGACTCTGGATACACCACAACCAATTTCAGAAAACCATGAGAAGTACAGATAATGAGGATTTAATTTCAGTCTAGAATGCATTTTAAGTGCAAATTTGTTTGTGGTTCTGAAATTGTAAATTGCAAATTTACCATGTGGTTCTGAAAAAAATAACCCTTTCCTCAAATATCTAAAAAAATAAAATGTGCAGCAATATCTGAAATGCCCTTAGTCTTGTAATCATTCAACACTTTCTTTAATATTATTTTACGTGACTGAAATTTATCTATTTAACCATGCACTGACACTGAAGAGAGCAGTCCAGAATCTTCTGGTCATCTTCAAAATAGTAAGGGGGAAAATGCTCAATAACGAGCATTCTTAACAAAGACTGAATGCTCTTGGAAAAAATCCTGCTATATACTTTGCATCTTAATGGAAAGTCTTTGGATCCCTGACCTCATTCCAAACATCTGTGAATGCAACATGCCCTAATATTCTCCACGGGAGTATCTCTAGAGCTCATGCCACTGTTAAAACAACCACTGAGAAGTCAAAAAAAAAAGAAAAGTTAGAGCAGCAGATGCTGGAAATTATCTTTTCCAGTCACCACACAACCTTTTTCTCAGAGACTTATGGTCATTGTTACATAAACTCACTCCAGAAATGATACTTAACATTTGCTAGACTACAGATGCAATAAAAATTCCACACATCTGGTAACTCAGAGAATATATTCTGTTTCTATTTGGTATCACATATTTTCCCCATAACAATTTATACTCCCTGTTTTTCATCAGTCACAGTTCTAAAAAAAACTGCATTTCATCCTTTTCCTATCAAGAAACTGACACTAGTTAGCTTTCAGTATGATAGCACCTTCTGTGTAAGCGTGGGCACCATACCAAAAAAGTAAATTAATACAGTTTCATGGCATTCAGTTTGAACAATGGAAGTGTTTTACGATCCAGACAGACAGCACTGGATTCTGCACAGCCTGCTGCAGCGGTGATCTATCCCTGCTGAAGAGCTATTGATACAGTCACTGAAATGTGCCATGTAATTCTTAAGTCATCCCTCTAAAGCCTGATATCAAAATAATGCAGCAGTGCATGAAGTATTTTTCACTATAAAACTTCATAAATATTTTCACTAATTAGTAGGTTTGTGCAATTTATTAAAATAAAATACAGCTATGGATGGCAAGAAAAAGCAGAGTAAAGACTATACTGAAGAATTACAAAAAACAAAAGAAGTACTGAAGTATACTTGAGCCAATCCCTACAATTTGACAGAACAACTCAAAACACTGAAAAATTTTCTCTACTACGCAAAGACAGTTTTTAGGGAAGTGTGAAGAACCCCACTGACCCTAATTCAGACCCAAATGTAGTTCCAGATTAGAACAGCATACCAGCAGAGAACACAGCACATACAAGGAACCATGACTATTATTTGGCTCAGGACTGGAGAAACATGGAAAAAAAAACTGTTCACAAGTTCTTTTATCACTTATCTACATATTCCTGCACTGCAGGCACAGCTTCTGGCAGAAAGAAACAGGGAAGACAGCAGATTAGTCTCAGCTTCCTCTCAGTGATGCCAAGGGATCACTGATTTCCAGGAAGACAAAGATATAATCACATGACAAATACCGAGAAATGCAATTGCTATCAAGTCAGATCTAAGCACATTTCCCAGATGCAGAGTTTGACCTGACTTAAAAGAAAACTAGGTACACAGCAGCTGCTCTATGAATCCCTGCTCAGAAATGAAAGCTGGGCATGCAGCTGCTGAGGAGAACCAGGGTACCATCCAGAAAGAAACCCCCCCCATTTTCTGGAAAAGTTAGGAAATCCAAACAGCAAGGTGTTTTGCAGAGCTCTCAGCCCCTGGTTTATGTGCAGCCAACATGAGCCATATTTCACTAATTACACCCCAAGCAATCACAGGCAACAGAACAAAGAACAGAGAACTTCTACACAACAGAGCAACTGTTTGCAGCTCCAACCCCTCACCACAAAGCTCAAACACAAGGTAAAGGTTTCTAAGTCTGCTACTACATAAACACAACAGATTGCATCCCAGATCCATGTAAGCACTGAAGCTGGAGCTACAGAGATCCTGGATCCAAAGTTGGCCAACTGCCAAAACTTGAGTGTCCCCTCCTGCAGCATTAAATCTTTCATCTTCCTTTTTACTAGAAATGGTAAACAAACTTATGGTGGTTTTCCATTCACCCCAGGCATAATTAATCCAGGCATGACTATTTTAAACCAACTCATATTTATCCATCCCTACCATGCAGATTTTTTCTTTAATGAGAACTAGTTGTTGTCTACAACTCTGGACTGCAGAACCAGAGGCTGCACAATGAGAGCTGCCACTGTTAAGTCGGTGATTTCAACACCTTGGTGATTACTAAAGCAGTAAAAGCAACTTCACCTAATGTTGATCTCTTTGCTCCATGCACAGCTTTTTAAACCATTTATTGCAACTCACCAAAATTTCTCTTTGTTCTTCAAGATTTTTTAAAAAGTTTGAAAACTCATGAAGTGATGCATCTGTAATACAAAACAATAAAAAAAAAGTTTAATCATGTTGCAGGATGGAATGGCAAAATATAGCCACTTACAATCACTTCTTACCTACCTATGTATCTTTCATCATCTGTCTCTGCATCACCAATGAATTCAAATTTAAAGTCTCTCAGAGAATGGGCAAATTTCCTCTGGGCTGCTGAAAGGTCTGCAAGAAAAAAAGACCAGGTTGAAGTCATTTTAAGTAGGCCAGAAGATCTTGCTATGCCTAGAATAATCAACTTTTACAAGGAACTCTTAACACCAGTTAAGAGTTAAGTCTACCTAAGGACATTACTGGACATTCAGTGTTGTCTAACCCTCTTTCTGATAAGGAATTGGACACACAGATTTCTTTATGCAAGGCTATACAGTAGAAAGCACACGTGATCATGTGTATAGTATGACATCTATCCTTACACTTCAATTTAGGGCACAGGCCATGTAAACAGATCTGTAACTACAGAAGTTAAGGGC
This sequence comes from Dicrurus megarhynchus, assembly GCA_013399195.1. Lineage (NCBI taxonomy): Eukaryota > Metazoa > Chordata > Aves > Passeriformes > Dicruridae > Dicrurus > Dicrurus megarhynchus. The sequence continues at coordinate 473,387 of VXAD01013580.1, read as the reverse complement.
ACAACACTCAGTGTAAGTTGTACCAGTTATCTAGCTCTGCTAATCTAAATTCACTCATATATTCATCAGCATAAATACACACCTTAGAATTTTCTAGATACTACACATAGCTCCACTAGTGAAACATTTATACATAAATACACATAAACCAAATACAAAAGAATTGTTGCACTTGAACTAGAAATTCCATGGAGTCAAACTCTGCCAAAAGCTAAGTTAAATGCACAGCATTAAAATTAATTTTATATCATAACTGTTTTGTAATAGCACCAAAACATTTCCAGGAACCCAAATTTTACCCACTAAGAATTTAAGGTCAGAGGCTGCACTCTTACATTCCTCAGGAAGCAATCAGACTCCATATTCAGTCACAATCTCATCATGATAAATCCTTATTAAATTCATAAAGCTGTAAATAAACAGTGTATGCACACTTTTCTGTTGTGCTGATGTGCAGGTTGGGAACGTCACAAGTTCTGGAAGGATGCTATTGCTCAGTGGAAGAAAAAAAGGATGCATGTCCTGGTACACCTCTACCCAGTAGTAAAGGTTTTACTCACATTTTTGTTGTCAGCCAAAGTTAAGGACAATTTAAAATATTTAGTTAATCCATAATCTTTTTCTTATCACATGCAGTTCTGAAGGGCTAAGAGCAACTCTTTTAACAGGCCAGCTAAGCATTTTGCTCTTTAATATTAACCAGCACTAAAAGATCACTAGGTTGGGCTTTTTTGTTCTAGTTTTAGCAGGGAGGTAATTTGGTTTTGGGTTTTTTCCCTTTGAGTTTGGGTTTTTTTAACCAACAACAAACAAAAAATCACCCAGCTTTATTATCAGTCCTGCATCCAACACATGTATTTTATCACAGGTCATAGTACAACCTCACATACTGAAAGTTCAGTTCAACCACTTAAAAGGTTAAGTCAAATACTCTACAAACAGCAAAACACAGTCTAAAAGGAAAAAAAAAATTGCATTTTGTTCTTTTTCCTTTCTTTTCACCCATTTCTCATTACTCTTCTCACCCATTGTGTAACAGAGCTGTTCCCTCGTAAACCTGTGCATGTACCCTCCACCACATGATGCAGCAGGATACTGCACAGGGTTGAAATAACAAGGATAAGAAGGTTGAAGGAAGCAGTAACGTAATTCCCATGCAAAAGGAAACACGGGTGTTTTAATTCAAATGTCTTGTGGGCTGAACAGCTGTTCATAAAGCAGACGGCAAAAGAAACAAGTTCTGCTGGCTGTGAAAGGCTTAACTATGGAAAATAACGAGGTTCTTAACCATCTAAGGTTACACTTATTTGTGAGCCAGGTCACAACTCAAGGCTGAAGAGAGTTTATTTATGGGAGAATGGTTCCAACAACACACGCTCACCCAAATTTATTAATTTTTCTTGAATCCGATAATCCCTTCCCAAAGCCCTGTCATATGAGAGCCAGGCCCATGCTAGAGGAAGGAATTGTTTATTATGTTTTCTCCCACTTGCAGAAGTGAAGCATTCAAATAATGTTGAGCAAGGTACATGTTAAGAGACTCATGCAGCCCCACATGTACACAACACCCCATTCCCCTTCAGAGACGGAAAAGGTACAATATTAGTGAGCTTATGAGCCTTTCTAGACTGCTGTCAAACTGCCACCTCTCTTGTGACAGTGACAGCAAATAAAACCTATGCCCACACCCAGATTCTTGCATGGCTAAGTCCAACATCTTCAGGCAGCTTGAGAAGGGGCTGAATTAAAACACTCAGCCTCTCAAAGGATCAGAAACCCACATTTATGCATTTCTCATTACTGAATCTGCTCAGGGATTGGAAATTACTGACCCAAGGACTTACTATGTTGTTGGAAGCAGCAATCTTTTAACACCAAGCTAGATTTGCAGAGTTCCTTGTTAAAACCATGAAGAGACATATTTTTGCAACATCTTTCCACAAATAGTTTCTGAAATGTTTAAGAACCATTACAGAAAATTTTGGAAACCATCACTGAGCATGAGGGAGTTGGGGATTTGGGTCACAGAATGACCTGATGGGTCAAGAAAAGCTGCAGATACCTGACTATTGAATCAACACCTGGAAGAAAACGGGAAGAGATTTTCTGATGGGTTTTAAGAACTTTGCACTTTCAACAAAGGTCAGAAGTCACTGGAGCAAGAGTATCAAGCAGGCAATGGAGGAAGTCTTTATCAGAAGGTCAGAGCAAGAATACTGATTTCTTTATTGCTACAGCCCAGGAAAAATTACAAGGATGCTGGCTGGACACACACAAAAAAAAAAGATAACAGCCTTGTGGTGGATTTTCTTGCCACCTGACAAACCATAGCCAAAGTGAGACACCTGAGACCACCTGCAATCAAACCTTCCACTGTGGGACAAACAGTAAGAAAATGCTCTGATGAATTCCACATGTCCTACAGTACCTACACAGAAGTTCACCCAATTGCAAGCATTTATAAAAACAAACTAGATGCTGATACCATCGTAAGTACTATAGTCTCTGACTATTGTGCTATATTTTAAATACTGAGCATTCTTGCTTAAGTTAGAAATTTCATAAATGTAACTTGGCTTTCTTCCATGGTGTGTCAGAAGACCTTTACTGCAGCAAAATTATTTGTCTGGCACTGACAGATACATCCCAGTATTGTTCCACACCAGCATGAGAGCCTGCAAGAGCAGTATGTGTTATATAGCAGACTGTAAGCCTGTATGGATTGCAGCTACAAACACTAGAATACGACAGCACTTGAGTACAATTCTGCATCAAACAGCAAGACCAGTTACGCTGGTTATGTGAATAATGCTGTGGCCTACTGAAGAGTAACTATTTTATTCCCTTTAATCGCCACATTTTACAAAGTAACACCAAACTGACAGATAAAGGAAGCAGCAATAGGGTTGTTGCTTCTTAAAAGGTGCTGTTATCATTGACAGGGAGGAACAGGGCATTCAAGATCAAAGAGTGCTTCAAATACCAACCAAACACTAACACTGCTGAATACAATGGAATCCTGGCAAACCCATACGGCAGAGTCATATCAAAGATTCACCTTCTAAAACACTAAAAGAAACTAAGCATCTGCTAAATGTTTTGACCAAAAGGCTGAAGACATTTCCAAGGAGAGAAGGGAGGGACACAAGGACACTAGGGCTTTAAATTTTCTCTCTGGCATTGTTCATATCAGTACTTCTTTCATGTTTGGATGCAACTATTTAAAAATACAGCAAAAAAAAGAGAGGAGCAGCTGCCTGCTCCCTCACTTTGCTCTGAAACACCTTGGTAACAAGTGCTCCTGTGAGATTGTCTGGTGCCAGATGCACTGCCAGTGCCCCACACAAACATCTCGATATTTTTTGCATTTGGATTTGAAAGAAAACGCTTTTGTTCCTTATCTGAGTCGAGCTGAGCCAACAGGACACCATTAGTTGTTGGGTGGTGGCCAAGCCTCACTTAACAGCACCAGAATCCAATGATTCCCTTTAAGATCAGTACTAAGCTCAGTGCTAGCCACACAAACTAAAGGTCTTGCACAAAGCCAGACAATATTGCTTCCTAAGGCTATTTTGGATCTCTTTTGGAAGGGAGAAGAATTACACCCTTTTGTAAGAGTGCTAATATTTTTCTACAACGATATACATGTTTCTGCATCAAGCTTTTAAGAAGGAGTGGAATTACATCACCATTCCTCATCCCTAACTACAAATTTCACTGACTCTTAACAGATATACTCCAGGAATGACAGATTTATTTAACATGGATTAAAACTGCTCTGGCTTCGTTGAACAACATCCTCCCCAAAAAGCTAAAAGGTTAACAAACACATAGATTTAACTATCAAGCTCCTCTTCAAGCTACTTTAAGGACTAATATTAGACTTCTCAAGGTATTTTCTTCACAGTGGGCCAAGATCAGGCAAGCCACACACCATCATGAGACAGGCAAGAACAAGCTGAGCCAGAGTTGGCCTCTCCCCTCTTCTTCCCAGGCATCAATCTCCTTGCAAGAGCCAACAAAGCAGCTTCAGAGGAACAGAGCACTTAAAATAGTTTGTCCGAGAGCCGCAGTACAAACTTGTATGACATTTTATACAAAAAATGCACCATCTCAACACTTTAAAAGCAACTCCGTGTTCCTCTTCTGTGTCCCCTTTCGCAAGGTGAACAATGAATCTAATATAATCCATGACACTGAGAACATGAACAGGATTTAGTCACCTTTAGTAAGGTGGATAAACAGGATTTAGTTAGTAACTTAGCAGATGCAAGCCATGTGGCAGAATTCCTAAGAGCAGTACACATTCCAACTCCCTAAAACCAAATAAACTTTTACTACTCATTTGTATCTGATAAATATATTGAAAGAGCCATCAAAATGAGAAAATTTACAATGAAGCTAAAACACAAAGTTACTCATTCCCATCCAAAACCTGAATGGAAATCAAGTTCAAAGTCTGAGAGGTTTCTGGAGTCCCATTTTAATCATGTCACATCACCCATGGCAGCTCACAGGTTTCTGAAAGCTTAGCAAATTTGGCTATGAGGATTAAAAAGCAACGTATTACTGACTTGTCAAGTGGCTCAGCTTCCCTTCCCCCTGCCTCCCCTGCATTATACAGTGCATTTGGTCCATCCCACACCTTTAAAACAAATAAGGAAAACCTCAACCTCTCACCATTTCAGTGTAATCCAACTAGCATCCTGCTCCTGCTGGCCCAAAGGCACCTCTCCAGCTGTCGACAGCTTCACACCCTCCTCATTCATATGCCCAGGTCTGAAGCAACTCCACATTAATTGTTCCAAAGTAACAAATTGCTTTATTATTTTGGAAAAACCCTCAGAAGTTTTTCCAGGTACATCAATGAGAGTTTATATTTTCAAAATACAACAAAAAAGAGGAATGGCAGCAGCAATGTTTTAGGAAAAATTTTTCAAATTTTAACATGGAAGGGGTTTCTGCAAGTTGGTAAGAAAAAAAAAAAACACCACATGCAACCTAACACTTTGCATCAAACAGAAAAAAGGGAATTGCAAGAGTAAAATGAAAACCAAACCACTCTAAGGTAATTTATACGTAAACATGAGAGATCAATAAGGATTTTAGCAATCTTAATCACTAATGGAATTTTTCTTCTTAACTTGACATAGATAAGAACTAATGTCATTCTTCTACTGCACTGAAGTCCAGATTTCGTCATGACTCTCCCAACTAATGACAACCTAGAAGCCAAAAAACCAAAAACATGTCTTTAGTGTTCAATCTAACAAAAAGAGAATAACCAATATTGGGGCAACGAATACCATTCTTCCAAAGAGTGCCTCTGATAGGAACTTACTGGTCCCAAATGTTTCTTCCACAGCGTTGGACACTCTCTATTACCAGTTTTACTGCATGCTGGGGTCATTAATTGTGGTGTAATTCTGAGACAAGTAAAACCAAGCTATTTAGTCTGAACAAGTCACACTTGAGTAGCACAAAAGAAACATTCTAACCTCCCCACTTCCTAAAAGACAGAACCCAATTCTTGTAAGATTTCTACTTCACAGTTTAGTTCTGTTCTGGGATATTTTATGATTTTCCTTCTTTCAAATGCATAATCCCATGGTTTAAATGCCACTATTCCCCATACCAATCAAAACAGGCAGGTTCAGAAATCGTTCAGATGTCAACAGAGTAGACTCATTTTTTTCATAAATATGCAAAATTGTTTAGATGCCATAACCTCCATCCATTGTTTCCCCCCGTAGAAAGTAGGCAACACAATAAAATGAAACACTTATCATCTTATCTACCTTCTCTAGTCCTACAACTTTTATCAGTGAAAACAGACTGGACTCATTTCTCCTCTTTCCACCCTTGCAAATACAAGGGTACAAACTCCATATTCCTCCACATCAAGAAACATGTAATTAACATGTTAATTACCATATATGAGATAAAGTAGCACCTTATGAGAGTTTGGGAGAAGTGCCAAGTCCTGTTGGTATTATCCCTCGGCTGCACCACACCTTCTTGGACTCTGGTTATTTGCCTTTTTATCTGGATCTTTGAAATCTGCCAGCAGCCCTACTCCACCCTGCCAAGGGCATTTTCCTCTTTGCATCACAGGCATTAGGCAAAAAAGCATATTTAGTATCTCAGCAGTGATTAAAGTTCTCCTAAAGCATCTCCAACAGCTCTTATGAGAAAGAGCCCCCACCCCTCTGCCAGCTCAGATGGTGACTACATCTTTCAGTCCTGCTTTTCAGGAACACAGCACAAGTTACATTATGAAACCGAAACAGAAGCTCCATTCCTGGTCCTACAACTCTGCTGATAAATTCATCACTTCTGTGATGGAGAAATATTCCTGCAACCACCCTGACATAAGACCTGTATCCCAAAGGCTCTGCTGAAAAGTCCCGCAACTCTGATGGAAGTTCCTGTGGAGCACCACAAAGATAATCCGTCTTCAAAGGAATCAGAACCATCTTCCTGATCCTAAGAAACTCTGTCTCTTGCAATGAAACAGAAGAAAAGAAATAATAATTTAGAAAGCAAGAACTAAGGAAAAACAAATTTGCAATGCAGAAAACTATGAGGGCATTCCACCAAATTCACACAGTTCCCAGAGACAAAAACCAGCAGTTCGGGATTTGCTGCAAAGGTTTCCCTTTGCCATATTGCACCAAATGAGAGCAACAGGGACACCACTGTTCTATACTCTGTTCCCAAAAGAAAACCATTTTCATCAGTCCAGACACAATGTTGGAATACACAATATCAAATACTTGTACAATCAAAGCTTTCCCTGGTAAAACTTCCAACAATATCTGCAGCTCTTCAAGTAGCACAGACCTGGGGATCGCCTTCCAAAAGTGACTGCATTAGAAAATGTGAGATGAAAAAATTCCTTTTCAGAGATCAGGATTTTAGTATTACTAATGTGAAGGTGCACAAATTCAGAAGGTGAGATTACACTTCCAGTAACAAATTTTGAAGTAGAAATTTAAAACGGACAGCATTTATAAGACAGCTCTGATCCCTAAATAGATCATAGATATAGATTTCCAGATGTTTTATTCTTCAACTAAAATTCTTGTCAAACACCCCAGATTTGAGGGCCTTCATGCATTTCTGCTGTTTAGTAGCAAGTAAATCAGAAGACCATAGTGCTTAAGGACGAAAAATTGTGCCAGTTAACTGAAAACATTCTCAACTGGGAAACTCTGTGGAAGAAATAAAGTACTTACAGGAAAAAAATGTGTTTATTTTACAGATACTTATCCAACATCAGCATTCTGAATGTTTAAATTCTGGAGCATTGCTTTCATTCCCAGATTTATTTCCCAGACAATAACTATAATGTTTACATTAAAAAAGAATATACTGTGTTGAAATACTGTTTTGATTGCAAAAGAAAAATAACAATTCCCTGTTGGTCAGAAGTTAAACTCCGCCATTTATAAAAGAGATTTGTGGTTGGGGGACACCCCCACATAATCAAATCTACACTGTGAATATGGGCAATGAAGCATTAACCCCTTACAATTCATTTCTAATTAAATAATCTCGGAATTCAAAGCACTTTTCCAAATCCAAATAACTGACAGGACATGCCTACTTTCTTCAGTCAGCAAAATTTGCTCACGGCAGCCAAGTCAAGTGAAGTTGTAACATCAGCCCTGCAGAGATCCTGACCGACCACCAAGGCACGGAGATGTCCCCCTTCCAAGAAACAGGACTGACTTCGTTACTTGAAGTCTCTTGTCGTAGAAAGCACACATGTGACCAGAACTTCATCTGTTTGGGAAAGCTGGAAGGGAAGCAAGCTCAGGCCGTGGAAGATCACAGCAAACACAGCTTGCAGGTTTTTCACATGCCACATCTGCTGCCCCTGGGCAGGAACATCATCCCAGAGAGTTCACATCCAATAAATATTTCCAGCAAGACCTTTTTTTGCAGGAATGTCAACATTAAACAATAAATACCTTTGCAGGAAAAAATATCATTCCCAATGTTTTCTCCCTCCTGCAAGACTCTGTCACTTGTATGGAATTGCTACCTAAATATTTGCATGTGTAGAGAAAAACCCACAAGGAGATCAAACTTGCAAGATACTGTGATTTCTCCACAAGAAAACATGTCCAAACATGCACCCAGCACAAGTGCACACCTATAATTAGGGTGTTATATGAAATGGCTACGAAATACCTCATCACCAGTAAGCCCATAAAAGGCTCAGAAAATAAAGTTACATTTTCACCAATTTCTCTGCTCATGAGTCATGAAAATTAAGCAAAATTCTTCCAGTAGGCAAAGACCTCAGCACAGCTTTATTTTCTCAAGTGCAACAGGATTCAAGTGGGAGAGCACAGAGGAAAACACAATGGGAAATCAGATAAATGAGCAGCTGAGATCTGTAATTCAACACAATAATTAGGTGCCCAATCTTTGGGCTATTTATGTACTTATTTATTAAAAGATGAATCTTCAGCACCAAGAAGGACAGAATGACCACAACAGGCCCTCAAAGATGGAAGAGTTCAAGAATAACTTTGCTGCAGCTTGACACAGATGCGAAATTAGTCCAAATTTTGACAAAGAAAACAGCTGGCAGCAACTGTGGTGCAGAGGACAGCCTGTACTTATGTCATATACAGTTTCCAGAAAATGCAGCAGACAGCATAGCAATGGGTAACTTAGATACCCAAATTAAAAAAAAAAGTTTTATTCCACACCTTTCCAAAACTGTCAAATAGGGACTTTAAGTGCAAAGTGACACAACAATTTTGAGTCAAAAAAACTTTTCTGACATTCTCATATGAGCTGTTTCTGACTAAAACACATTAAAACTGAAGCTTCTAATTGGGTCAGACCAAAGCCTTACATGAACACTACAGAATATTTCAACATCCTTACTGTGAATACAAGATTCCTTTAAATGAATAAAAATTGCAGAAAGCACCAAAATACATGAAACTTCAAAGTAAAGGATGAGTTTTACACTCCCCTTTCTCCGCTCTCACTCTTGCTCTTTTAAAAATTATTGCTAAAGAAAGCCCAGATATTCCAGCATCATTTCACCTGCCAGCTTCTCCAATTACTGCAATTTATTTGCCTGGGCAAAAGAAGAAAGTTACTGCTTCTGCCACCAATAACTGCTAAGAGAGCTTACCAGGAAATACTGATTTAAATAGTCAGCCATGTAGTGGGGTACATGCCAAAAGAGAAACTTCACTCATCTTTGTTCTGGACAGTTGTGCAATAGTTGGACTCTGTGTGAAAAGAAATCCTGTAAGGCCTCTGACAGTTTCAGATTAGAAATTTTACAAGAGGCCAATGAATCGAATGTAGGCTAATAATGTGTATTTCAAAAGCGACACGCTGTAAAACTCACTGACTCTGACTGGGAAAAAACTTTTGACCTTAAAGCTTCTGGCACACAAGTGTGTGAAGGTCTCACTGCTTTGGGATTTCAGTACATTTCTCCAAAACGAGTTTCCAACCTAGATATCAGTGGCAATTGGTTCCTGAATCAAAGATCACTAAATGATCAAAAAACAAAATAATTGAGCAAAAGCAATTATGGATAGGCAAGAACAACCACCATATCCTCATGAGAAGTGCAAGGCATGAAAGAAGCATCTTGCAATCCTACACAGAAGGAAACAAAAAATGTTTTAGCCTTCTAATGCAATTCCATATTTCATTCAGTTTTCAAACAAAAAGAACACTTACAGTACATAACACAGTAAGAATATTTTTAAAATTTTTTACATCCTTTATGCTTTGACACAAGAATTAGCTTAAATTTACTATTATGCTTTTGGAGAAAAGTAGAGCTGGTTTTGTTTCTAAACAAGCATAAGATGTAAAATTTCTGAGTGAAAGCACAAGCCTTTTCGATTTAAGTAACTTTCTGATTTTTCCCTCAGTTAACTGTTCCAGCTGCATTACTATGCATTGCGCATTTCTGCCATAAGATGTTCTCACAAGAGAGTGGATAAAGCAGTTTCTTGCCTAAGACAAGCAATACCATGAAAGACTTCACCTCCCTTAGAAACTCCTGTGTGTATTTCCTGCAGTGGAAGTGACTATTCTCCCCACTCTGGTGATATGAGGAAACACTTTCTATAACAAAGTAGGAATACAGAAGTTCAGGACTTGGTTCAGTCATGTTTGAGTTTCATTCGTGGAAGCTGAGGGAAAAAGTGTGAGCCAGCATTTCCAAATAGAAAGGTGTTTTCTAAAGTGTTTCGATTTTTGAAGTTTCCACTGCCATTTCCGGAGTTGAGGCATTACTAAGCTTGGGATAATTTGTTTATAAAACAGCAAGTACTGATTTTTCCTTTGTTTGTCTTCCCTGAACCCATCAACAACAGTTCATATTCAAATACTGTCCCTGCCTATCATCAGCCTAAGGATCCACCACCCTGCCTTGGTAGCCCAGACACACTGAACACACTTGGAGCTTTAACTGCACATCAGAACAAGTGAGCAGCAGACAAAACCATAGCAGAAGACTAAAGCGACCCATGACTGCCAGCAAATGTTGTCAATTTAACAATCTAGACATGGCTTCCCTTCTCTAGAACAAGACAAAATGAAGAGAAAAGACCCCAAAACATTTTTCCAGCCAAACAGCTAAAACAAGAAGCTGCTTGGACTGTGACAATCTGTGTTACAGAGTGATAGAATCATTTTGGTTGGAAAAGACCCTTAAAGATTGAGTCCAACCAAAACCTAACACTACCAAGTCCACCACTCAACATGTTCCTGTGTGCCAAATCTACACATCTTTTAAATACCTCCAGGGATGGTGACTGCACCACTTCCCCGGGCAGCCTGGTCCAACGCTTGACAACGCTCTGAGTGAAGAACTTTTTTCCTAATATCCAACCTAACCCTCTCCTGGTTTAACATGAGGCAGTTTACTCTTGTCCTGTTGTTTGTTCCTTGGGAGAAGAGACCAATCCCTACCTGGCTACAACCTCCTTCCTGGGAGTTATAAAAAGGGATAAGGTCTCCCCTGAGCCTCCTTTTCTCCAGGGCAAAAATCCCCAGCTCCCTCAGCTACTCCTCATCAGACCTGTGCTCCAGACCCTCCCCCAGCTCCCTCTCTGGACACGCTCCAGCACCTCAATGTCCTTGTCAGGAAGGGCCCCAAAATGAACACAAGATTCAAGGTGCAGCCTCACCAGTGCTGAGTACAGGGGACAGTCACTGCCCTGGTCCTGCTGCCCACGCTACTGCTGATCCAGGCCAGGTGCCATTGGCCTCCCTGGCCACCTGGGCACACTGTTAAATGCACTATAATCACAGAAGAACCCCAAATTCGGGGAATGATAAATATATCAAATTATATCTACAAATACAGGATGATAAATTACACAACAATCTGAAGGAAAAGCTTCAGCTTTCAGCAGTGAGTGCACTGCATGTAGGGAAGGGACATGTACACTGTATACCTACCTACCCTGAACTCTCTGTGAGGATAAACCCTGCTGTGTCTGCACTCCAGCTGGACTGGTTTTATAGCTCAGCTTCAGCACTCACTGGTACAAACTGTCCTGCCTGCTCACAGAACTTGAAACGCACATGCCTTTTATATCTGATTATTTATTCATAGATCAAGCTTGGAAGCAAGCAGAAAACAACTGAGATGATGGAAGAAATGAAAGTATTTAACTAATAACAAAGACAACAAAAATTTGAAACAGGCACCACGTGTGAATTATCATCACAATTTCAGGGTATAATTGCTTGACCAGGTCTAGATTTTATCAGACTTATAGGGAAGACTAAGTAGTTGTCCTCTGTTTGTCCCATCCTCTACCACAACACACATTACCATAAAAAAAGAAAGAATTGAAAATACTAGCAGTCAAAATAATCATTCAACTTACCCAGCTGCCATGTGGTGAAGTTTATAGAGTTTATTTAGAGTACAAATAAACAAGAAAGCAATTTGCTTGGCTGACATTTTAGTGAAAAGGGCTCTTTTGTAAACTGTCTTAAAAACAACAACCAGATTTAAACAGTTTTCTGTGGACCACACTAAAGAGGTGGTGCTTAAATACCCTCTGATCTCTTGTTGGAAGCAAAAGAAGGGACTCAGTCTCAAGTGACCAAGCCTGTGTCTTTCAAATCAGAAGGTGACAAGACTGCTACACGGAAAATACTGATCTCTGAGGGAAAAAATCATAGGCTGCTAAGGAAAACTAGGCTCTTAAGTTTGTTTTTTAAAAATATTTCTTCAGGACATCACAGGCCTTTAGAAAAATAAACACTTTATTTATTAGAAATAAACTAGGAATTACTCTGGACCCCTTCTCCTTTTTTAAAGCACTCTAACAGGTAACAGGAATAGTCACAGAGGAAAAGCAGGATATGCATTCATATATTCTCCTGAAAGCATGTAAAAGTACATTAGAAAGGCTGGGCAATATTGCTACAGAGTTATTTATAAAAATTAAAAAGAACCTGATCTTGATGATTGGGAAGAGGGGGAAGGGAGGATTTTATTCATTTTTTTTAGTCTTCTCCCTTCTCTTTGACTTTTTCCTTTAAGAAAACAAAGCTGTGTCTTCCCTAGTGCAATACACCTTGCATTCTTGTAAGTTTTACATTAGATGTATTCCAGCTGCAAAACAGAAACCTTTAACAAATACTTACCAAAACATACAAATTAACTATAAGAGTTACTCGAGCAGTGAAGAACACCCTGAAAGTAACCTAAGTAATAAAATTGAACCCCACATTTCAACAGATATGGGAGTGGCAGAGTTGTTAGTGTAACATTCATATTTCCCAAAATTACACCTTTCCATCTGTCTCCTTCAGCAGTCTGTTTCTTCCCACACTCAAGAGAAAAAGAAAACCTACAGCTCAGGCTAACATGCAAGAGGCACAGGCTTTCCATAAATTCAAAGTCATAAGCTGAAAGGAAGAGAGGGAAAGAGATTGACCACCAGTACAGTGATTACTCAGCTAAGTCAGTCACAGGACAGCACGGGTTTTGCCTACAATGCAGTATTTCCCCTCCTTAAGCATCTAAAATAGTATTAAAAGAGACATCCTGTCAAAAGCATCTTGTTCTAGAGAACTGAAATAATTGTATTCTCCTCCTTTCCTCCCTCAGAAATATTAAAATCCAAGAAAAAGCATTACAAGAACTACTTGAACAAGTCCTGTATCTAGTGAAACAGCAATTGTAACACCAGACATAAAAGCGTCCCCTCAGGTTTTGGTCTCACCACAGCCATGCTCAGTCTTGCTCAGCTATAGGGATTTAAACTCCCCTGCCTTTCCAAGTGTCACTATAATCTAAACACATTCATTTTAAAAACACACACAAGAGATACACACGCTGATATACAGCTACACAGTTATTCTGGCTGGACATTCAGCCACGCTTTCTACATCAAAAACAAAGCCCAAAAGGAACAACAAAATCAAAAAAAAAATCCACCAGGAGAGCAAACATTTCACAGCTGGGCTCCTTAATGCAAGATAACCATCTATTAGCATACTTGAAAAGTCTGTTCTTTCCCCTGAAGAACCACCAGGAATGATCGCAGTATCCTTGGATCCAGCTACAACTCATGGCAGGCTCTTCAACTGGCAAAGGCTGTTCCTGAAATTCTGCTACTATTTCTAACAGGTAGTTTCATATGGGTAAGTAGAAGAACCCAAGGAGAAAATATTTTTAGCTTTGGGAACAGTTTACTCTGTGTATTTGGAGCACAACCCTTAGGAGAAAACTTCCAAGCACCTGTAAAAACAGCTATACATTGCTGCTACAGAGCAGTAAGAGATACACTGACATGTCAAATTCAGTCCTGCAACAACAGCATGCTCAAGAGCTACTCAACATACAAGTATTTAAAAAGCAAACATAATTAGAGTAGTATTGTGAAGCAGTTATCACATGGCAAGCTTCTGAAAGGCTGTCAGTAGTTTTCTGATTAAACAGAAGAGCCTGTCACAAGACAAATCAAGTATACTTTCATTTGCTGAAACCTTATTTTGGATAACTTGCAGCTCATTTGCCGCACAGACCAGAAGGAAGGAGTCATAAATCCCAGTCTTGTATCTCACTTGTGCTGCACTGCTGCTTTGTAATTGTAGGACTACACTATCAATGAAATGTCCACAAAAAAACCACCCAAACCATAAAAGCCAATAAAACCTCTCCACACCAAAGAGCTGGCCTCATTCAATCTACCACATATGAAAATAAGGCAGCAAAATACTGGAAACCCTAAAGTGTTCAGTGAATGCATCTGCCAATGACAGCTGGAAAAAAGTATTCACTGATTTCTGTGGGACACAGGGGATTCTGAATGAGTCCTAATGATGTAAATCAGAACAGTTTCTAACAATTCTGGTCCATGGCAGACTGCACAGACAAAAGTGGTCCACACGTGGTCCTCAGAACTACAGCGAACAACCTAATGTACCGTACTGGCACCACCAACTATCCTACCAGATCACATCATATCAACACAACATTTTTGTGTTGGGTTAAGTGAAATAAGTATTGAAGCCATAGTGTCAGTTCAAATCTTCATGTTTTTTCTTCTGCTCCTCACAAACAAAAGCTCTTTAGGATTGTTGCAAAACTCTGCAAGATGTGTGAAAGATCTCATGGCCACCTAAGGCATATGCCTTAAAATTCTTCCTTAATGTCATTTTCTAGTCCCAGTTAGCACCAAAAGATAATTCCTACACTAGAAGTTCCTCAATGCATTTCTTCCTTCATTTTCTAACATTTCTTCTCATGTCCAGGGTTTCTAACAAAATTATTGCTGAAGCAGGGGAAGAGAAATCCCATTTTAACATATTAGCTGTGATTCTTCAAACTAAATTGGTTTCTTAAGCATTAGGCTCTACATTCATGAGTCAAAAATCAGACCACCATTTTCTGCTCTGCCCATTTAAACCAACATTTTGCTGTGACTTACAGGAACAAGATACAAAAACACACTACAAATTCAGTGAAAAGCAGCTGTTCAAGGTCTAGGCTGTTTCAACCTGTTCCATTGCTGTTCTGAGTATGTGCAGCACAAAACAGTATCAAGAGCCAGAGACCACAGCAATCAGACAATTAACACCTTCCAGATTCTGGGGAGGGAGGAAGAGGCAGATGAAGCAGCTCAGTGGTGCTCAGCCGCACAGGTCAGATCACAAATACATCCTCAACAGTAGGTTTCTACTTCCTCAGTCTCTCACCATGATTTAGGACTACCTGCATGTTAAAAACATTACAATATCATAGCAGCATTGTTTCTCACTGCCCTGAACAGATGAAGGCCACGCTGGCACGAAAATCGCAGACAGGATCAGTCCGAAGCTACGTAACAAAGAACATTAAGCCTTTAAAGATGATTAGCTTCGGCAAATAAGGCTGCTGTGCTTTTGAATTGGCACTTTCAGTCACAATTCACCCTGTTGCTAAAGCTTTAGAGCTGTATGCCTACCCTATGTCTGTGACTCTCCAACTGCAGTCCCCATGACCTCTAGTAACCTGTAAAACCTGTTAGATGTGGTTCAGTTGCAGCTCCTCTACCTTTCTATTCAGAAGACCAAAGTCCATGAGAAACTTTGAGGGGTCACACCAGCCAAAACAAATGTGGGGAGTTTGAGTGGTTGCATATGGTACAAACTCCACAGGCAAAAAACAAAAAAACCAACCCAGCATGTGCAGACGTGTAAGTGCCACTTCATCTTATGACAAAGGCATTTTGCAATGCTAATTCAAGAGCAGGAATGCCCAACTAAGAAATGCAACAGACTCACTGACTTTTATTTACCTTTCTTCTTATTTTTTTAACTGAGAGACAGATGAGAAAATCCAGAAAATCCTGCTGGAGAAGAGATATCAAGGATCTTTGCTGGTCATCACTAAATCTTCCCATACCAGCATTACAACTCCAGCTCTCCAGAAGTAACAGATCTACTGAGAAAAAGGACTGTAAATCATTGTATTGGTTTGGTTTTTTTACCAAATTGTTCTACCAATGTGAGCATACTTGCAGCTACAGCAGAAATAATCAGTTGGATGCATAGCTAAGACACAGATACTTTGTTTACAGTTTGCTCATATGTCTGCAATCATTTTCTAGTTATCAACAAAGGGAGTCAGGACAAAAGCCTTTCACTGAATAGAGAACTATTCCTGTCTGTTTGGACTACCCGAAGAAATTTCAAATTTAATACTGGGGGAATAAAAAAAATGGGAAGAATAAAAAAAATTAAGGCAGGACACAGGCACAAATTTGGAGAGTAGTGGCCTAACTCCACATGTAGATGGCTAATGTTAATGATATATAAAAATGTACTGCTAGATACACACTGTAGTCTATTCATAACATAATCATGTTCAAATCGGGCCTTTAGGACCAAATTGGAACAATCAATTAGCAAATTCACTTTTTCCAATTCGGCAACCCCTTTGTTTCATTATACACACTAGAGTATTGTGATAAATTACACTTGATGTCATTATCACAGCATTATATTTCATAGAATCATAGAATGATTTGGGTTGGATCGGACCTTAAAGATCATCTAGTTCCAAATCCCTTCCATGGGCAGGGACACCTCCCACTAGACCAGGTAGCTCAGAGCTCCATCCAGCCTGGCACTGAACACTTACAGGGATGGGGCATCCAAAACTACTCTGGGCAGCCTGTGCCAGTGCCCTCGCCACCCTCACAGTAAAGAATTATTTTCTAACATCTAATCTAAACCTACTGTCTCTCCATTTGAAGCCATTCCCCCTTGTCCTGTCACTTATAAATAGTCTCTCTTCATCTTTCTCATTGGCTCCCCTCAGGTACTGGAAGGCTGCAATTAGGTCACCCCGAAGCCTTCATTCTTCCAGGCTGAATAAACCCAGTTCTCTCAGCCTTTCCTCACAGGAGAGGTGCTCCACTTCTCTGATCATCTTGATCTCCTCCTCCTCTGGACTCACTCCAACAGGTCCACATCCTTCCTGTGCTGGGGACCCCAGAGCTGGATGCAGCACTGAAGGTGGGGTCACACCAGAGCAGAGCAGAGGGGCAGAACCCCCTCCCTCACCTGCTGCCCACCGTGTTTTGGATGCCCAAGACACTCCAGTCATAAGCACACAGCCCAGCAAAGTGCCTGTGACCCAAAGAAATGAAACTTTATTTCTCCCTCTTATTTTCATGCCACTGGGAGATGCCACCTAACCATGATATGAACATGAGAACCACTTACACAAGGCATCCAGAAGTTTATTGCACAGTGTTGCACTGAATAGCATCTCCAACTACACTTGCACCACGAAACATCAAAGACCATGTAGCTCCTCACCACCTTCCTCTACAAGTTCATTCAGCTGAAAGCAGCCCAGCAGCTCTGAAGAGCAGAACACAAAAGTCCAGGGAGATCCCTTGCTTCCACACTATGAAGTAACAGGAAATACATCTCCCCTCTCACAGCCAGTTTCACTTCAGAAACAAACACTGATGACCTGTACTTTGATTAACTGCTGTCATGTTGATCCTGGAGCATTTAACACATCCAAAAGCCAGAACAAAGTTCAAACCAGGATGATAACCCCTACACATGTGACTGCTGGGCCAACACACAGACAACACTCTGCCCTGGTTCAACCAAGTATTTCCAAAAGCAGATCAGGGAAAACATAATAGTACATTTAGTGCAAACAAAAAAAACTGCAGTTGGAGACACAGAATTCACTTCCCAAAGAGCAGAAACACATGCAGAAGAGCAGTTAGCATCTAAAGCAAGTATTTTGTAAGGCATCTCAAAGTCTTTGTATCCATCACTTCCAACCCTGCAAGTAATGTTAGATGATGATGTGGGAAATAGATTTTTAAAAGCCCAAAAGAACTACATTTTCTTTTTTTTTTTTCTTTTTTTTTCTTTTTTTTTTGAAACACCAACTGAGACACTATTTTGGGACATAAATCACATACACATAATATCAGTGGGATTTATTTTCCAAGAAAGACTGTGTATTAGAACCAGTGATCTGGTAATTTGACCGAATTGCACATTCAACAGACATCACTGAAAACCCTGATCAATGGCAGCACTACCTTTATTTCTGCTACCCCTCCATGTGCAAATGTAATTCCACAACTAAATGTGGGACCAAGATGCAAACACCCATCGCTGGGCTTGTGCAAATCCTGCATCCATGGGGAAAAGACCACCAAGGACACACAACACACATGGAAGAAGCACCTCACACATCACACTCATCTTTTTAAGAACCACAAGGGCAAACTGATTGGCAAGGAAAACTGGATTCAAACTTGAAGCAAATCTGACCTGTTGCTGCCTAAAGACAAATCATGAACCCACAGCAAGACACAGACAAAGTGTGACTCTGACGATACCATTTACAGTGGCTCAGCAGCTGGCAAATGCCAAACACACATCCATGTTTGAGCATCCCAAGCTCAAAACAGCTGTGGTTAGGCAGGAATTCTGAAGGAGCAGAGGGCTTAAATTGTGTTTAAAAGTAGAAATAAAGATATTGAATTAGGAAAACTGGCTTCATGCACAAAACAATAGAACTGGGCTCAAGAGACTTTGTTTCATGTTCCAGCTCATGAATAGACTTTGATAAAGTCACTGACTCATGCGGTGCCCCAGCTATTACACAGGAAGGTACCTCAGCCTCTTACCAGCAGGATAAAATCTATTACTCAATAGAACAATATACTCAGCTATTCAGGTCACTACATCCTACTCTCACCACTTCTGCTACAAGTGCACTGGTAATGAAACAGGGTACAGCTATTTCACTAGAACACCTATGAATCTTAAATGCTTGTGTTTTAAAACAGCGGGCAGAATTTACACTGTTTATATGTTAAAGGGAGCATTAGTTATTCTTCAGGAAAAAAAGATGCATAAACCCACCATTAAAACCTTTGAAAAGCCATCTGTATAATGAAAAAACAGCACTCTTGGACTTGAAGAATCTATCTTTTCAGGCATATCAGTCTACAATCCCAGTTCAACCTGAAAGCAGAACTGTAACAAATATTTAATCAGATCTTCCATTATAAGAATAGATAGCCACTATAAACCTTAACCTGGATGACTATACAACATGGTTAAAGAAGCAATAGCTTCAACTACATACAAAAAATGAGTATCCTCATCACTATTATTCATTCTTTTTAAATGCTGAATGAACCAAACATAACCTCAGAGTACGTCAAGTGTCTTGATGTACAATTTTGTTTCATTTCTTGGCTGAATTTCACAATAATGTTTGATTTTTTTTTTTAAGTTCCCTAATACTACAGCAGAACAAAAAGGGATGATGCTGCAACTTCACACTTGCACATAACGTTAGACAAATGCTGTAATTTATAGTGAAGGTCCACTGCAAGCTAATTGTCAACAAGTTAGGGGCTTATTATCCAGATCATCAGATTCATATCTGACCTAGATCACAAGCAACTAGGATGATGTTTAATCTTCTAGCTGCCAAATTCTTCCTCATGCTATGAAGACACGTCCATCAAGTCACATTCACACTGGGCAAGTATGTGAGATAAATCAGTCAGTATTTATGGAAGCTGGAAACAGTTTAATTTGCTTATAGCCACACCTGAACTTCCTCCAGCATTTTCTAAGTGTTAGTCCCTAACTAGAGACAGAAGTTGTCACAGTTTCACTCTTGCAGTACTGATATGATTCAGCAGACTGAGGGAAGGGAAATTTCACCAGGCATCAGGCCATAAGTTTCCCCATCCATTCTGCATACGCACAGTTTAGCTAAGTATGAACTGGGAAAACCAGGAGGCATTACAGCACTTCTTGGGATATCCAGGCATCTTCAGGAAAAAAAAAGTGCCGAAGTCTGTATAAATAATATTCTAAGATTTTTACAGCACTAATTCTCTCATGGATCATTTCATCACTTCTGTAAAGTAAGAAACTCCATCACAGAAATGGGAGAGAAACAAAAGGACAACAAAAGGAAAAAACCAAGAAAGCTAGCAATACACCAGGGGGGAAAAAAAATAACATCACACTACCAACTCCTGTGACACAGCTTAAATAATAAGCTGTGATACAGCCAAACAGACCAAATAAGAATAAGATACAAACATTTGCTCCAGTTTATCTTATTTGAAAAAGCAGTGGGGTTGATGACTCCATAAACCAGAATTAACACTTCTTCAGAGAAGCTCAACTATAACCTCCCATTGACTGGACCAAAGGAACATCTGGCTGCTGCACAGCACTGCTCCAAAGCAATCCAGCAGCCAGATTTGTTTAATAAAGAGCAGGGTGTGACAAAGCCATGCTATCAGCTGGAAGTTGCTTTAGACAGCTGCAAACCTAGCTTTTTTTTGCTTTCTTCATGCTTTCAAAGGGGTTTCAGTCACAGACACTCAAGTTCTCCTTGTGTTCAAGGCCTGACAGAGAAAATTGGAAACACAAAAAAAACCCCCAAACCTACAGATAATGCAAGACAAGCTCACCACATTTTTTTTAATGTTTTGTATATTTGGAGTTTCATTCAAATCCAGGAATTTCATAATCCACTCTGTGGCTCCAAGCAAAACATTAACAGGCAAAGTTGTTTTGCTCAACTGGTGCGACTCCTGCTACCTGCAGGAATGCGCATTTCAGAAAAATGCCACCAACTGTTCCAACTCCTTCTTTCCTTGAATTGCAAACTTTCTTTTGGAGCTAGGACAAAAAAAAAAAAAAAGAAGGCGCAGCCAACCAAATTAAAAAGCAGAGGAAAGAATCACGAAGGCAATTCAGCAACTGGCCACGTTTGGTTGAAAGCAACCACAACTATTCCTGAATATTCCCATTTAGCCTGTTTGCCACAGTAATGCAGAAAAAAATTTCAGAAATTTCCTCTGATAATAGGAAATTAAAATTAAGAAAATCTTAAAAGCTAGAAAGCAACAAAACGCACCCACGCAAAGCTCTTTTAAAGGAAAGGAGAAAAGAATCTTTACTTCACATTGCATCATGCACTTATCTTCCCTGCCTCTCTCTCAGGAATTTGCCTACGATATGAATAATTTCCATCTGAATTGCTTTAAAGCAGCTCTCTTTCATTTATTAGTGAGCTAAATATATTTTCATTTCTTAATATAAATGAGCAAATTTTGATCTGAAGAACACAGAAAGGCATTAAGGGAACAGAAAATAACTGTGCTTCTTCTTAAACTTCAAAGCCAGCATTTGCACATTGTGTATTTATTCTGCAGAAATGATGCCCACAGAAATCCCAGGTCGCTTAAAGGATTCTTCCATCCAATGCAACAGTTGGATGGTCTTGGTCATGTTACCTGCAATTTCAGCAATCCAGCACAGGGACACTTCTGCACACCTAGGCTTTAGTTGCTTTCTTTTTCTAAATTGCATCCCTCCACATCATTAAAGAAAGCAACAGCAGCACTTAATACATTGCATGACAGTCTCACTTAGTCCAACATTACAATCCATTAAAAAAAAACAGGGAGAGAAGAAACACGAGGTCAGTATTACACTAAAGAGATAGATGGTTAAATGTTACTGCTCCTCAGCACCAGGAAGGATTGGCAACATAAGCTCATCCTGTGACTATCAGATATTCAGAATTAAATTGTTTGAAGTATTTTACAATGTCTGCACATCTCCCAATCTCTTCTTATCAAACAAGAAAAGTTTTTGAGCTTTAATTAAATACATAAATAACCATTTGGCATAGCAAAACTGTAACCTTTTATTTCAGCACAGAATGAATGAAGCACCTACACTTTTTTTTTTCTAAATGTTCTTTCTGCAATGCTCCCTTCCCAAAAACAACACAGGGAACTCAATACAAACACATTCACTGCTGACAAGCCATGATTTGGCCACATGACTGTCCTGCCTGTATTTCAGGTATTAGCTATGTCAAATCTAATTATCAGAGACAGCTTGACAAGGTCTTTCACATTATTCAGGAAAGGTGCACTTGCCAAAGCCCTAGTGGAGGCCATGGTGTATAACAAATCTCACCCAGCTCAACTGAGGCTTGCAGTTCTGCAGACAGTTTTTCACAATAAATTACTCCACATAAATTATCTCAGTCTAGCAGGCCTCTACGAGGACTCTGAGGATTTTAGTGACCCACAATGTGTAAGAAATACTGCCCCCATGTTTAGAGTGAAATGAATGAGGTTTTCTTCCTACATGATGGCTGCTACAGAAATTATACTGGTTTTAATTGTACCAATTATGAAAGCTTCTGTGTTAGTTTGACACAGTGCTTCAGGCTGTTCTGCCCTCAACTTTAAATCCTGCAATTCAAATAACAACCCTGTCTAGGAAGGGACAGCATATCAAAGAAGGTATATGGACTGAATTACAAGTTTTTCTAGTTAGTGGGTGTTTCTTCCCTTCATTTCCTGTCATGGGTGAATGGTACACAGATACCAGGATGCAACACACACGCACATACACAAGTACCAGTGGGAGCTCATGGGACCACAACAAACATGACTCATATTACCACAATTTTCCTGCAGAAATACCCATCCAGAGCTTCCAGACAGTGTTTCAAGCAGAAATGTCTAACTTTAGGAATACAAGGAAAATTATCCAAGGGGAAGCATGTTGGCACATCTGATTAAGCAAGTGTCCAGAATAGAGGAAAGCAAGAAAGGAAAGCACAATAACCCACTTTCCTCAGAGACCTTACAATAAAAGTTCTGCACTAATTAATATTCAACTCCTTTGCTTCTGTGTACAGAAATTACACAAATAATTGTTTAAGTAGAAATGACAGCTACATCTTCCAGGGGTAGAGACAGAGCAGGCAGGGAAAGTAAATGTTCTGCAAGGGCACAGGAGAACCAACAGGAGGAAGTTGCAGTGCCTGAGACTTTGCACCAAAAGCTTCAGCACAGGACAAAGTCTCTCACAGACAGGCTCTGGCACTTACAGAAGTTGTATTAACCAGGGAGGTTGCACGGCAGCAAGAGATAATATCAAACCCCAGCCCCAGTGCTGCAAAGCATCATTAGCTTTTCCTCTGGAAGCTCCAGCAAGACCCTTCTATCTTCTGCCATCACGGCTTTGCACCTGGTGAGTGCAAGGCTCTGAATACAAACGTGCACCCAGGTGAACACAGGCCCCCAGTACTGTCAAATACTTGCTTCTTTTTTCATCTTCTTCAGAGGCACATTTAAAGCTGGAAGTGCAGCTTGTACTAACATACGTTACTGACCACAAGAATGCTCACCAAAGTACTGTGTAACTGATAGGTGATGCAAGAGAAAGAAGAGATGCCCTGGGATGTTGAGAAACAGAGTCTGATGAGAAAGAAACCGCTAAAGAAAAATAGAAATAAGATCAGATTCACTCCTTTGAGAAGACTTCTCTGTTCCTGTGGCCAAAACCCACAGCAAAACATTATGGCTTTTCTCCAGCACAGCCCACTCTTTCAAAACAAGTGATTTGATCTTAAATTTATTTCGAGCATAGAGTTAGCAGTAACAGATGCTTAATAAAACCAAACATGAGTATTACAAGCTGATCCTCCTTATTTCTACATCACAGCAACTTATACCAAAACAAAGTAAAACATACCACAGACCAGTGTAGGATTCTCAGACAAAGGTACTACAATAAGTTTTGAACAGTGCTTACAGTTGCACAGATTACACAGAACTGAGGGCAGAAAATGGATGTCGATTTCCTAATTACAGCCTGGTAAATGAAGAGAGTTTTCCCCCAAAAAAATTAATTTCTCTCAGTAAAAGATAAATAGAATCATTATTTAATCCTCCTGTATTTCAAACTCTAAACAAAGTGCCATCAAGACAGATGAGACAAATTGTTCACATACAATCAGCTATATGGATACAAAGGGAAACGAAAAGCACTCGTATTTTCTTTCTCATGTATGGTTATGGGAAGGAGGAGGGGAATCTTCCCCTGATATGTCTCAATCCCACAGCAGGCATCTGCACATGGGAACCTCTGCATAAACAGTCTTCTTGTGTTCTCAGTCTGATGTCAACTCAAAGCACAACCATCCTCTTGTCCTTATTAGTAACAGAGATTAAAATTGCTTTATAAGGCAAATAGAATTACTAATACAAAAATAGCTTAAAAATTGAAAACTTTGTGACTATTGGCAGCTTACAATTAAGCTGGCTTGCTGACTGTTGCCCATGAAAAACTCCAACTCCTTTCTGATTCTCAATTTATCATCTTCTTTTGCAGTGGTATAAACAAAAGCCACACTGGCTTTACATACATTCTACAGTCTTCACTCCTGGCTTCCAAAGATTCACACTACTCTAAGACATTTGTTCATAATTAATCAATGTAAAACAATGGAACCAAGTAAGATTTAGTTCATGCCTCATTTAGCAGTTCAGTGGGAGCCACCTGCTTTGTGTTAGGGCAAGACTTGAGCTAGGATTCACTTGCAGAGTTTTCAGATAATTTTTTTTTGTTGTTATTAGTTACCACTGTCAACAGACAGAAAGAGAAGGCTCCAAAAATTCAGTCAATTACTTTTACGGCTGGGTAGCAGCCAGCAGGAACACTCACTGCTGGGTTCAGCAGAGGTTTGCCAGATGATGAGAGATGTTAGCATCGGCAGGGAAAATTTCCTTTCTTGGCTTGTATCTGCTAAAGGCTGCAATCACCAAATTAGGACTAAGGATGGGTTCAGAAGGAAAAATTTAGGGCTAAATTTAGGACTGGTGTCAGTAGTAACAGTCTGTAAGAGCAGAGACTAAGCTGGGTAGGGTCACTGATGGAAAAAGGAGAAAAGGGAGTCAAAACTGGCAGCGAGCTTGAAAGGGTGCAGCTGGCTCTGGCTCTATGTGAGGCAGATTGCAGCAAGGAGCAGCAGGGAGGCAGCTCTGAGCCAGGGGACGCTGCCAGCATGGGCACAGGGTGGCACAGCCACCTGCACCTTCAGCCTGAATGGGCTGCTGGGCACAAGGTGAGGTTTGGATAAGCCAAAGCCACTGTACTGTGACTACACTGCAGTGTCTGTAGATTGTTGCCTGACTGGATGTCGTTCTGGAACAAATTGCTGGAGTTGGGGTAAGTTTCCAACCAGGACAAGCCAAAACATTCCCAATTCTACCAGAGCATCAAGCTAAGAACAGTCCCATGCCCTTCATATTCCAGAAAGTCCAAAGAATCAAACAGATGGATTCACCACCTCGCTGGAACATTTAACGTGACTGCATGATAAAATTGAGCATTTAAAATCCAACACACCATCTTCAAATCTCCAAGAGCCTACACCAAAACAGTTCTGATCACTGGTTAGGGAATTCAATGGGCAGTCTGAAACTCATACAATTCACAGCACAGTCTCAATGTCTCCAAGCTGTCTTACAAAACAAATTACACCAATGCATGGGTAATAAGGTTAAATGTCAGGGCCTCCTAATAACTAACTCCAGCTCCAGAGAGGTCTTAATGTGCAATTCTATCTAATCACTTGGCCTCTCACTTCAGGCATCTGTAAACAGAACTACAGCCCAACCTACTGCGCAGGATGTTGGAAGGTTCCCATCTAAAATGCTTTACACACTTTGGATTTTCAAGTGCTATATAGGTTAAGAGGTTTGTTTGTTTATTTTTAAGACTAATCTCACATTAACGTGTTTTAAAGTGTACATACTTTGCCTGACAAAAAAACCCAGTGCTACAAATAGAACACAGGGAACCATTAGCAAGACTTTAAAGTCAGTCACAACAAGCCAGGTAGTGACTTGGCTGATCATAAGTAAATAAACTCACCTTTAATACTCCTGATGACATTTCCTGCGAATAAATCCTCCTAATGTTTTTCTACTGGCAACCCTAAATAAGGAGCTTCATGCTATCAAGAATCCCAACCACACCGAGCTGTTCACTGCAGGAGTTTAGGGCAAAGCAAGGAATTTCCCTTTGACTTGAATTCCTAAGTATCTGGTATCACTAAGAGTATGCAGAAGAATTAGTCATTGCCAGACAGACGTGCTTCATTTTGCGGGGACACAAAACAACAACTCTCAATTCCCTCTATTCACATTCATTACCCACTTCCAACTGTAACTATGTATCTTCTTGAAATGAAAACAAACATTAAACCAGCTCACAGACAAACATCATTACAACTTAAGAAAACAAACAGAAATTAATGGAACTGTTTACAACACCAAAGAATTTTCAGCTCCCTATACTTCACATACTACTAAAACATTCCCATGGGCTTTGATCCAAAAACCACGAGAAGTTCATGAAGTGTCAAAACCCAGTTTGAGAAAATGGACTGCCAGAAATCAAATCCAACAGGTTTAAGCACACAGAAAGCACAAGGCAAAAGGAAAACAAGTGAACAAATTCACTCAATAATGTGAGGAGCAAGAAATTAATGTGGTAGCAATAAATGAATGCTACCACAACAATATTATTCTGTTATACAAAACAGTACAATTTTTTTCTTTTTTCGCCCTGGAAAAGGTTAGAGAATCCACCACCTGAAAAGGCTGAGGAAAACTGCACTAGAGAGCATTATAATGGGTCCTCTCTGGAAGCAATGCAACTGGGAATAAGTGTCTTAAAAAAAGCAAGCAAGAAAGAAAGCCCACCACACCCCTCCTCAGAAGAGAACTGACATGCTCTCTTCCTCTGACATTATTAATTACTGACATCTGTGTATTCCATCCACTGTTTTACAGAGCCACAAAAGAAATGTCTTTTTCCCCTCTAATTGTTCTCCTGTGACTAAAAATTCAACTGACATTGGCAACAGTGGTCTGAACATACCTTTCCCAAAGCACAGCAAAGAAGGTACCTACTTCAAAGAGGACTTGATTCAGCCGTTGTTCTGTTCTACAGCTCTATTCCAAAATCTTTTAGGAACTATGAGCCCGTCTCCATGGTAGCATGTGCTAAAATCCATGCCTATTTGACCTTTGCTGCTCATCCCTAATACTCAAACTAGAACATACACCCGAGTTTGCTCTACAAATTTTCACCAGAAAGGCAGCTAAAGACACCAAATGAGGTGAAGAAGGCAGCAATTTCTGCTGACTATGGCAGGAATCATCTGAAAAATTACACTATTCAGACCTCTCAGAAGGGAGACAGAGAGAGAAGACACAGAGTCACCAACCACTGAGCTCACATCAACTATTTTCCAATCAAATTCCTTCCTGGCATCCCCCCATGTCTCTGCTTGTCACCGGGAATGCCACCCCAACACACCCATCCAGGCACTCTGAACAAAACTCAGCAGCTGCTCATATCTCTCTTGGCTACTACACTAATAATAGTGTCTAGGAAGCAATGTTCCAATAAGGCCATTCAATAATGTCATCATGATATGCGAGATCACTAAATACGGAAATATTCTATATTTAAAATAGAAAATGAAAGAAAGGGTCTCAGGAAAAGAAAGTTCTATCAAGAACAGCATCCTTATTCAAAAGACAACGCTCCTTTACAGTTAAATTCTCTTAACAAGGCTTTGCCATCAAACCTGACACATCAAAAGCGTACAATCCCTTTTATCTGCTCACAAGTCTTCAAGATTCTAAAAGCAAGCAAACCATAGCTATCACTACAGGAATGGAAAGCTTTACTTATAAAAAGACTGAAATTGAAATAAACATTGATAGAATTATTTGGGAGTTATTTAACATATTCGTGGTATCAGAAGCTTTTGTTTCAGGAGAGGTTCTGATAACTTGTTTCTGTTACATGTTGCTTACAAACACAGTTAAGTTCCACTGAAAGAAACCTTTCTCTCTACCAGAGAGAAGTGGTCGAGGAGACACTATCAGATTAATTGCCCATGTGGTTCAGTTGCTTCCTCCATCCAAAACAACACTGCTGCTTTTCTTCACTGACATCTTACTTCCTAATTCCATTTTTAAATTATGCCAAACTAATTTCCAAGAAGGTATCAAAGCCAGCTTCCTTCTAAACACTTTCACTTCAAAAACAACAAAAAAGGTACGAGAGGAAAAAAAACACCTCCTCAGTGAAGTGAGCTTTTCAATAACTTTACCAATCTGAAGTGAACTTCAGTACATCCATGAAATGTTATAGCAAGGTTGGCACACCTGTTTTTCTTCACATCTGGATACTTTCTATTAATAAAGTGAATGAGGAAATGCTATAAACCTTAGAAAAGCCAAACTGCTGACTGAAATTTCCACTGGAATAATTTGCATGGCAAGGGCAGAACAGCTGCTTTCTGAGCTCATACTGCCATGCCCTCTGTACCGAGATGTCCACCACATGACTGCAGGAGAATATGGAACATTCTCCTCTTGGATTCTATATTAAGCTAATTTACTTGAAGAGGATAAAAGCAGTTTATAACTACTGCTCAGTTCAAATAATGACTACAGAAAAAGAGCAGTGGGTGCAGTCTCCCCTAATG
Source organism: Dicrurus megarhynchus (assembly GCA_013399195.1). NCBI lineage: Eukaryota > Metazoa > Chordata > Aves > Passeriformes > Dicruridae > Dicrurus > Dicrurus megarhynchus. Next base: position 444,979 of record VXAD01013580.1, on the reverse strand, counting down.
CAGACAGGACTGATACACAACACTTGTCTGTGACATTTCAATATTCATGAAATGCTTAATTGATAAATAACCCCAAATTTGAAGCAATAGATTAAATAGTGATGGAAATAAAGATATAAACAGGCGAAGAGTTTGCCCAAAGCTGCTCACAAAGTCACTTCTCTAGACACAGCTTGGTTTTTTGTTCATAACATAAAATTATTCATGTATATGAAAAGAGAACTAACTTTGCAGACACGAACCATGTTCACTATAGGAAGATCCTCAGGACTGACAGCAACCTATTTGCAGCAGCTAAAAAAAAAATGTCCTATATACAATACAAATCACGTTGCACCAAAATAGAAGGTATTTTTGTAAATTAATAAAGAGGAATTCATACCTAAGACAGACTCTAATTACAGATATATGAAAGCAGGTAATGGAGGCAGGAAGGGAAACTGAATTCCCAGGTAAGTGAAGGCAAAGAATAATTTCTGTTGAGTCTCAAAGCCACATTTTCCAAATAATATCTGTATTTTGGACATCACACACTACATATTGTGTAGTATCTGTATACACACAGTAAAATTTTCTGTAAGGTTGTGTGTGATTGACCTTTCTCATGGATCTTCCATCTGCTTGTTTTCAGATCTCAGACCTCTCAAAGGACATTTCTAGTTACCAATACCCTCAGGTTACACTGCGTAGCTGACTAGGTTCAAATCTCCTTCAGTTTTGCCCTAGGCCCTTAGCAAAGTTCATCTAAATAGAGTGCCAAGTTCTACACATGACATTCAAGGATGCAACACAAACGTTTTCTCAGGTCATTATACTAACCACACAAAAACTTGAGCTGCATGTCTGGAGCTTAGAACCACTCCTTCACAAACCATTGCAGAAAACTGCAATGTGAAAGGAGAGACACAGGTGACAACAATGACTTTCCATGCTTGACTAGCTTGTTCCCTACCCCTCAGGATGGCAGCCTTCCCCCTCAGGTGCAACCCTACAGAACCCCGTGGGATAAGCAGTAATGGTGTTGGAAGACACACAGGTGTGTTTTGTGAAACAAAACAAAAATAGCCATGGGAGAGAGGAGCATTTCTTTTCAGCATAAGGCTCTTCAACTTCTTGTGTTGGTTTTGGCTAGGGTAGAATAAATTTTCTTCATAGTGGCTAATATGGGAATGAGTTTTGGATTTGTGCTGGACACAGTGACAGTAATAGGAATGTTTTTGTTATTGCTGAGCAGGGCTTACACAGAGCCAAAGCCTTTTCCACTTTTTGCACAACCACACTAGCAAGGAGACTGGGGGTGCATAGGAGGTTGGGATGAGACACACCTGAGACAGGTGACCCCGACTGACTGAAGGGATACTACACAGAATATGCTGAGTTGGAATGGACCCATAAGGATCACTGAGTCCAATTCCTGGCCATGCACAGGACATCCCCAAGAGTCACACCATATGCCCAAGAGTATTGTCCAAACGCTTCTTGAACTATGTTAGTGCTGGTGCTGTGACCACTTTCCTGGGGAGCCCACTCCAGTGCCCAACCATCCTCTGGGGAAAGAACCCAATCAAAACCTCCCCTGATACAACTTCAGGCTGTTCCCTCAGGTCCTGTCACTGGGTGCCACAGAGAAGACATCAGTGCCTGCTCCTCCTCCTCTTCCTCACATGAGCAAGATGAAGACTGCAATGAGGTCTCCCCGCAGTCTACTCCAGGCTGAACAGACCAAGTGAACTCAGCCACTCCTCCTACAGCTTCACTTCAAGGCCCTTCACCATCCTCATGGCCCTCCTTTGGATGCCCTCTAATAGTTTAATACCATTCTTATATTGTGGCACCCAAAACTGCCCCCAGCACTCGAGGGGAGGCCCCCCCAGTGCAGAGCGGAGCGGGACAATCCCCTCCCTTGCCCGGCTGGCGATGCTGTGCCTGATGCCCC
>VXAD01013580.1:399563-443028 GCA_013399195.1 Dicrurus megarhynchus | reverse complement strand
TCTTGCTATGGAGAGAAACCTGGGAAGATGTCAGAGTCCTTCTGTAGGTGTGGTCTCTCTCCTCCTTGGAGCTGGGTCGGCAAGGCCGTGGGCCCACCTCTGGGCCTTGGAGAAAATTCTCCCAATGTGTTCTGATGTTGTTGAAACAGTCCAGAAGAGAAAAAACAAAAAAACCAAAAGTCCCAAGAAACAAAGGTCAGCTCTCTGTCTCCCTCCAGAGAAAAGGAGCCGAAAGCTGGCTGAAAAGCAAGCAAGGAGCTTCCTCCGCTCTCGCCACTGCAAAAGCCAAGGAGTGCGTATCTGTGTCCTTGAACAATTGTTTTGAAAAGTTCGCTCGGTTTTTTCTCTCCCCCCATCTCAGGCTCAGTTTAAAGGCACAGAAAGGCACAAAGTTAATTTCTGGGCATAGAGCAGTGATAGGGGATACACATCATAAAGTCACCCCAAGACAGTGCCCAACCCCTGAACCAGCTGCTCACCCATTGCATGGTGTGTTTATACAGCTTGTCCAGAAGGATCCTGTTAGAGACAGTATCCAAAGCTTTACTGAAATCCAAAAAGATTACATCAGTTGGCTTCCCTTGATCAGCTAGGTGTGTTACCTTGTCATAAAAGGAAATCAGGTTTGATAAGCAGGAATTTCCATACCCTATGATGCCGTGCTCAGTATATAAAGTAGGGTGGAGGAGGAGGAAGTGGGGGAATATTTGGAGTAACGGCATTTGTCCTCCCAAGTAACTCTTACATACGATTGGGCCCTGCTGTCCTGGAAATGACTGAACACCTGCCTGCCCATAGGAAGCAGGGAATTAATTCCTTGTTCTGCTGCATTTTGTGCATGGTTTTTGCTTTCCCTGTTGACCTGTGTATATCTCAACCCAGGAGTTTTCTAGCTTTTGCCCTTCCAATTTTCTCCCTGATCCCACTGACTGGGGGAGTGAGCAAGTGGCTGTGTGATTCTTGGTTGTTGGCTGGGCTTAAGCCATGACACTTCTAGAAAGACGCAGTAATTCCAGGTAGTTTGATTTTTTTTTTAGCAAAGATGCTGAATCCCCTGGAACAAGGGAACAGCTAGGAAGAGGCACAACAGAAATTTGAAACTGTGCATTTTGAAATGACTGAAACTGTGCATTTTGAAATGACTGAAAGCATAAAATGAAGCACAATAAAAGAACAGTAATATTACCACAGAGCAAGTGTTTGAGAGCAGACTGGACAAAGTCAGCTTTGTTCCTGAAAAGCTTGCAGGCTGAGGAGTTGAACAGACAAAAGCTTTGGCGAAACAGTCCTTCAATTCGTGACTGAGTTTCTCAGTCAGTCCAGGCCTCTCCAACAGAGAGAGCTTACAACCTATTTTAACAGGAAAAAGGTATGGACAAGTTACACTGCCTTGCTCTCAGAGCGCCGATGTGTTTCAAAGGCTGACACTATGCAGCACTCACATAAGTGAGTTAATCCGCATAAGCTGCAAGCTCAGCCCCACGATGGATTTCTAAGAACTGTGATCCACTGTCAAAATATCATTTTGACAAGTTTGTGTCAGGTCCTCTGTGACCTGGCAGCCTGCTCCCTCCACCTGTTTGCAAGATCATGGGATTTCTTTTGAAGAAGCACATCCTAAGCAATTATTCTTTCACTTAAAACTGCTACAAATTTCCTTACATTATTTTTTTGTTCCAACATACCTACATGCAAATATTATTAATATTTTTCAAAGCAGGCAACCCTAATAACTGACAAAATCACAGATTAAACCAAACAAAAATAAGATGCTCTCTCTCTGCTTGGGAAAACAACCCAATTTTTGAGATTTGATACATCACAATCTGATTTTTCTTAAGGCTTAAACACTTGATGTGTGACAAACTTCATACTCCTCACCATTAATTCATTCATTATTTCTAAGCCCCAATGCACCAGCCTAATGGAGGAAATGGACATGTTTCAAAGCTAAAAACCATTCACCAGCAACAAAGCGGCTGAGAACCTATTCCTGGACACCACACACACTACAATGTCCTTCAAGGCCCAGCTCTTGTACACAGCCCTGCTCAGTTTCATCCTGGATACTCAATTTTCCCTGCCAAATTAAACAAAGCATTGTTTTTCCTCTTCAAGGACATGCAGTCCCAACCAGCCAGGTGCACATACAAAAGCTGACAAGGACCCAGGGAAGCTGTAACAACCAGACCTACTGAGAGACAAAGCCCCTCTCTGACCCACCTATCGAGCCAAAAGCCTTCACCTGCCCAGTCCTCTCATTTAAAGAGGCAATAACAGGAGGTTTATTCAAAGGTCTGGGCTGTAGTAAAACCACAATCTGTTTAAAAACACTGATTTTCCATCCCTGTAGCTTATTTTTCCCCTCACACCGCTCCTTTCCCACAGAGGACAAGCCTAACATGAATGATTTACAGGAACTTCTGATTTGGCCTTGGCCTGTGATGGCCACATAGCTTCTGAGGGCCTGGATGTTTTCTCTCTATTTTTATCCTGAAAGATGAGCAAAGACACAGGATGGAAAAGAACAACAAAGGGAGGAAACAGAAGCAGGGCAGAAGGAGTAAAAGACAAAGAACATGGTATCTGCAAGAAGCTTCATCCATAGTTACAAGCAGGTATGGAAAAACAACATGCCATTGAGATTGTCTGTTGCAAATTGCCAAAAATACCTTTTTAGAAAAAGAATTGGAGGACAGTGCAAACCAGGCCACAGACTTCCATTTCCAGTATCTTATTTCCCCGTGAGATACCAAAACACGTGCTTTGGACAGAAGGCACACATCTATCCTAGATGTATAATATGGGGCTTCATAAATTACTGCCCTCTATCAAAGTCACACCCAGAGGAAAACAACCTCCACAGGAGATGCTGGGATGGAGCACAAGTGCCTGCTTCAACTCATTGCAAAACTGATGGCCGAGTTTAAACTTGGCAAGGAAGATGGGTTTGGCATAGCAACAAGGCAGATTTTGGGTGCTGATTAAGACTGACAACTACAGTGGGTGGCAGCCAACCACCAGCAGAGAGATGTTAAATTCCCTGAACAGTAGTTTCTTAAACCATTCTGCCAATATGTGCCCAAGTTTATTTGATCATACATTTTACATTCATTAGATGTTCCAGAAAGCATTCAACTGCTCCAAGTTTCTTAATTAGCCACCTCAGAAACTTCAAGACTTTTAAAAGGATAACCAAAACACTTAGCATATTGTAACATCTTAGGGACAACTGTCATAGAACAACAGTAAATCTGGTCTCAAAACTCAGAAAAGTGGCATTAGACACAAAAGGAAGCCCCATCAGACATAAGCAAATCATAAAAATTACCTCAAGAAGCCACAACCCACACTATCAAAACATTAAGCATATTGCCAAGATTCACACGCTGTGAGCTCTCTCTAAAACAGCCAAGCCCCTGGTTTTTAGGTTAATGTGCTAAGTGTTGCAGTAGTGACTGAAGTTGGCATTGTAAAACAAAAGCACTACAGTCAATGTAAACTTTATACATTAATTATGTAATGTTACAAAACAGCTGGGAGGGAGGAGACAAGTACTGGGATGCAGCTCTTCAGTGCCATTCCAAACATGTTTCCACGTGCTCCCTGTCTAAAGTAAGGGCAGAGCAACCAGCCCTGTATGCAGCTTCCCAAAAAAATATCACCATGGCACTCTCCTTCCTGCCCCCTTGGAAAAACATCTGTGCCAGGCAGAAAGAAACCTTCTGCCTCAATAAAACTGATATCAAATTATTTTAGATTGGACTTGAGAAGTGTTATCAGTGTCATAAGCTCAGCTTGCTAAAATTTGCAACATTTTTGCAATACAAAGCTGGCAAGCACAGGAGAATTTTAGGAACAGCATACACCTACAGCCTTAGCAGTGGGCCTATTTTTCTTCACTTAATTGCAAGCAGGTGTTGGCACTGTACAGACTGTAGGGCAAATCCACTCTTTTTTACACCTCCTTAAGATAGACTGAGATTACATATAATTCTAAAATTACATTTCTAAAAGTCCTGTCATTGAAAAAAAAAAGAAAAATCAAGGAAGAAAACCTTCTCAATATGATCTACCAGACAAGTTCTCTATAAAGTATAAACTTATTTCTGTTGGTTTTGTCCTGAAGGCTGACAATTACACTTACCAGTGATGCTCTCTTTAATGACCATTCACACATTTTATCTAAAGCTGAAAAATGACACATTTTCCCGAAATGATTAAAAGACAAAAATCACTTCATTTAACAAGCTTGTCACTTCCTTCAGAACTGAGAAAATACATGTAAATTTGTGAAATTTCATATTTTCTGATATCACAAAAGTTCACTAGCACAACACTCTGCTTTCAATAAAGAAAAAAAAATGAACAGTGGAACATCTACAGGACAAAGACAGTAATGGAGCTAACTAGTAATTCAAGCTGAAGAGACGAGATTCAAGCTGACAAACTGGCATCCTCCACAGAATGAGTCTGACACTTTTTATAGCCACTGACACAGTAACAAATGCTCTACTTGAGGTGGAGCTAAACAAAATGTTCTTTAGAGCACTTTCTTAAGAATAAGCATTTCCCTGGTCCTTGTACAGAAGCACCTTTATCTCCAAGTAGAAAAAAAAAAAAATAAAGTGCTGTCATAGTTAATTAGACCCGAGCTGTGGCAATTATCTTGAAGGGAAGGGAAAAGCAACATTCTCTTACGTTATTATCAGCAGCTCTTTCTTAAGGGAAAGCTCTATCAGATGGGCCCCAAAGTACCTGTTTGCCTTAGTTTTCTAATAAGCTCAATAATGGAAACAACTCCAATAGAAAGATGGGGGTTTTTAAAGGTACATACAGCTCAGTAGCCTTTGCAATACTGCCTTTGCAGTAATTTTTATCTAACCTGACCCCAGTAGAGTATATATCAAATTTAAATCTCAGAGCATTCACATACAGCATTGATTTGCTTATGGTTATCACACTTAAAGCATGCCTTACAACAGAAATAAAGCTTGGATTTGAAGTTACTAATTGAAAAATAAAATAGCTTTCTAAATTGCTAAATGTAAAGACTTATTCATTCAGAGACCTCACTAAACTCAAGGCAAATTAATCAGATATAGAGCCCTAACTAACCACAGTTGATTTAGGAAACTTTGCACGCAAGTTCGACTGAGACCCTCTTGCAATATTCCCCCCTTCCCCATTAAGTAAGAACGGCATTAAGTTTTTACTCAATCTTTGGATTCTACCTAAACCTTTAGTGAATGTCCATTTCTTCTCTAGGAGTTACTAATAAGCCCTATATTAGTGGTTTTATCTTCTTTGACATGTACTGGAATGTCAGTAGAACATTTTTGTTGCAGAAAATTCCTAAGACTTTGAAAGCTGGCACACATTACACATGGTTTCATAACTGCAGATTATACTAAAGAAAGCTTTAAAAAATGGACTAGTGCTTAAGAAAAAAATGCACCACAGCTCAAGTGGTCTGAGAGGATTTTATGTGGTGTTATTACGTGGATTACCACAGCTTTTATATCCACATAATAATAAATATACCAGGTAAGGCCAAAACCTAACCTAGACCAATGTCTGAAAGATCAACCACCACCACACACTAAGAGAACTGGCCAAGAAAAAGAATATGGGTTTGGACAACTCAGACATCAGACTGGGGCTTGGGACCAGGTTAGGTTCTTCAGCCATCTTTGTTACAACAAAGACTCACCAGTAACTCCGTATATTCCAACAAATTCTTTCTAAGCATAAAATAAATCTGGATCCTGTTTTGTATTCTGTCTTGAAGAGTGCAAGAAATAACTCTTCTGTAAAAACAAAACGAAAATAGCAATAAAAACCAGTCACTGAGTATACTGAGCTGCACTGGTTAGCCAGGATGCCCACCACACCAAAAACATCCATCTTCTGTCTTCACCAGCCCATTACAAAGTCACTGAAGTTGTCCCAAACAGAATTCTGCTCCGATTTGAGCCTAAATCTAAGAATGGGGAGGCTCTGCCTTCAGGCACATGGAACAGCTGTGAGCATGCACTCACAAGTATCCTTTGCAAAGCCCCTGTGAGATGCCCAGGACCAAAACCTATACTCCTGCTGACTCTTCCTACTCTACCCTGGTGTCCCATAAGCAGTGGCACCTCCTGCTGTAGGTATACAAAAGAAAAAAACAAACACCCCTTCAAAAAATATCTTCAAAAACCCCTAAAAAATCTCACACTCTTGTAAAGAGACCAAGAGTTGGACCAACATAGGCAGAAAAATTCAGAATAAATATATAGTATTTATCCAGTGTATTCTTTAGCTTCCAACAAATTGCACTGCAGATTTTTAAGAGCTCAGAACTAAACTTCTTAAGCTCCTTTCACAATTCAGAATAAGGATTCTCTGATCAGGCACCTTGAAATTCACTTTCACTGAAGCACAACTACCTCCATCCAGAAGTTATTTATAAACTATATTGATCCTAACTTGTTTAACTGAACTGGAATCCCCTGAGAAATACTGCATTTCTATTTTTAAAAGCATATGTGTATACCACTTGTATTTACTGATCAGTAACAGTAGGGAAAAAATGGTTTTGAACTCCTTTTAAACACATTTAACTGTCATAAAAAAATGAAGAGCCATCTATTGTTTATTCATCCTTCCAGTATTTAGCTAGAACTAGACAATTTGGTGATTCAAAACCTTACACAGGAAACAGACAGTTTCGAGTCACTCTTGTTTATCTTTCTATCACATTCTTGAAACTACTGAAACTTTAAAGTGTAAAGATACACTCGAAGTATGCTTTACTCTGCAGATGCAACAATTTCAAAATGCAAATTCTTTTTTTTTTGTTCTCTTTTTTAATCAGTATAGTCCTGTACTAATAAAAACAAGTTCTTCTGAGTTTTAGGTGAAAAATACAATCCCATACAACTGAAGAGACAAATGGAAAGGAGTCAATGAGAAGGTCCACATCATGTTACTGTTGTGCCCTGCAAGACACTGATGGTTCCTGTGAATTAGGGGGAGTGGTATCAGTATCTGCTTTCACCTGTCAAGATGTAATCCAGTGCAGGCAGCATCAAAGTCACTTACAAGGCTGTCTGTCAGGCAGGAAGTGGGATGTATTCAATTGCATCAGTTATTCACACCCAAAGAATCCCCATAACATTTGTTGTCAGCTTTTCAAGTGAAATAAGGAAATTGCTAAGGGAGGGAAATGCTGGCGGTCTCTATTGCAGTCTCACGAATTACACATTTCCCACAAATTCAAGAACAGTAGTGCACCTACTGCATTTTCTATTTTACAGACCACTCAGAGCAGCTTATTACACTCACATATCAATTACACCAGAAGCAAATCTCACATTTCACCTGGCTCTAGAAAGAGAAAGACTTCAGCTATTATTAAGATGACATTTTTTGTTCAAAACACTAAACCAATTTTCTAAAAATTGTCAGCAACTGTTGTCTAAGAGGCAGTCATCTAAGCTCACTACACCCTGCTTTATTATCGCATTCTCGAAATTGCAGTGAGCCTATCTTTGTGCAGAAAATGCAGTTTGGACAGAAATGAATAGACCATTGTGTCTAAACCATTTCTCAAGCTTGGTTTTTGGAACAAATACTAATCCCATCTGATTTCCTGACAGCAAATGAATCAGGTTCCTCAAAAAATTTAGCTGATAACGTTTTCTTCTGAAAACACAAGGAGGACCAATGCCCTAACCACTGGGGTTTTAGTGGGTTTTAACTTCTCGTGATTCCTCTGACTCAATGTATCTTTAAATGTCTGTTGAAGAGTGGGACTCCTTCACCAGCACCAGAGGAAGGCAACTCAGCTGCAAACCTGTCACTCAGGGCACTCTAAAGAGGAGAGACAACTGCAGAAACCTGAAATGTGGAAGGAAGGGTCTAACCTGTTTGTACTTTTCAAACAAGTATGCTGAAGATGTTTGTTAGAAAAAGGTACAGCAACTAAACTCAAGAATAAACCTTCTGACTGTCATCTCAGAAAGGAAGGCATTGCTTAGACCTGAACACCAGGCAGGATCTCAGATAGCTTATCCAAATATTTCTCATCGGCTAGCCCTAAGTATTTCATCAAGCATTCTCAGGCCAGGTGACTCTGGCCAGCACACCTGGCTTCCACCCCACACAGCAAAGCACCCTGAGCACTACCCACAAAGCCAATTTACTAGCACAAGATTCTGGTGTGTTGTGGACACACAGCTGTGGACAGGACACTCATTTGAATTAGGGCTTTCCTCACCACAGCCAGCTCCACACTTTCAAATTAAGTTTTGTATACATAACCATACATGAGCAACTGAGGGTTTGGAACAGTTGCCAAAATACTGTCTAGATGCTCGAGGAATAGCAGTGGAATGATTTCCCTCTACTGTTCTTATCCAATTTTAGGGACACTTTTTTACATTACACTCCAAGTTAAGATGATTTATACAGACACTTCAAGTCACAGATTTTGAATAATCCTCTAAGGTCATGATTTGCAGTAACTGGATGTTAACTGGCCAAAGAATAACAGTTACAGATAAGTGAAATTTGATATGGCATTTTCTACCAGAGACAAAACCAGAAAACAAGGTTTCTTTATTTACAGAAATGAGTTGATTCTGTTTCTAAAAACTTCACCATATCCAGGCAGCTACACTGATCGCTGGCCAAAACCCTATCAGTTTAATGGAAACATCCTGACAGCACGGTTTCCTGGCTTCAGAAGTTTACCATACCAGAGGTACTGTACACTTCCGAGAACACAGTGCCAGAGCACTGTATTAGTGTTTTATTTGAATATTTGGTATAGCAGATCATCCTACTAAATATTTAGGGGACTACAAAACTGTGTTTGAAGTTAATGGAGAAAAATACATTAGGACAATACTATGCTAAGAACGTGCATGAACATGGTCATTCAAGGCAATAAAACATAACTCCCACGTTATATCTAACTAGTCATATGCACTACGTATATACTCAGCGAGTAAACGCAAAATTAACAAAACACTATCCCATTTTAAGAGGTCAAAGGCATAGAAGTGGTAACCAGCGGTGTCAGCACAAAACTAAGTCTAATAATTCCTGACCACACTTCTTTTGACAGAGGTATTTTCCAGCAGCCTCTCCACAGGCTGCAAATGCACAGACACGACAGGGTTACGGTCAGGTAGGCGACTCACAGCCGCTCAGCTCGCAGCGCACCGGTAGCACCTGGGACCGAGTCCCCCCGGCGCCTTTCACGGGGCAGCCGGCTCCGGGCTCGGCACCGCCGAACACAGAAGCCAGGCCCGGCCCAGGAACCGGGCAGACGCAACAGGAGTCACCCGGCGCTGCCACCAGCCTTTATCCCTTATTCCCCTCTGCGGAGAAGCGCTGGTGAGGACCTGCGTCTCCAAGCGGTTGATGGGGAACCCAAGGGAGAGGCTGGAAAACGCCAGTGCAAAGCTCTGTGCCACAAAGGCCAGCGCCGCCGGCTCAAAGGCTCCCGGCGCCGGGCAGCCGCCCCCGCAGCTTCTCCCACTTCCCACCACTCACTCTTGGTCGCGGCGATCAGGTTCTTCCCATCCTTCAGCAACTCCTTGATAAACTTATTGGTCTTCTCCAGCTCGGCCTCGTGCGCTCTCACCCGCTCCCTGAACCAGGGGCTGTCCAGGTAGCAGTCGCTGAACTCCAGGGGCTGCAGCCCCATGGCTGCCGCCGCCGCGCCGGGACTCGGCTGCCGCGAACCGCAGCACGACCGCCTTCCGCAGCCGCGGCCACAAAGACGGAGCTACAGCTCCCCCCGTGCACGGCTAGGCGCGGGCAAAGGCGAGCCGAGCTCAGCGGAGCCGCCCTCCCGGCAGCCCAGCCGGGACACGCCCGAGCGGGGCGGGCAGAGCCTGGCGCCCGCCCCTTCCGAGCTCCCCGTGGCGGCAGCGGCACCGGGCGGGGCCTTGGGGCCGCGCCGGTGCTCCCGGTCCCAGAGCAAGGCAGCCTGGCTGGGGCGCTGCGGGCGTCCCCGAGCGGGGAACGCGGGCAGGTACTGCTACTAGAGAGAGCTCTCTGCTCCGCAGAGACACCTCGGCAAGCTAGAGATGGGCAATCACCAACCGCGTGAGGGGCAAGTGCAGGATTCTGCACCTGGGGCGGGACAACCCTGGATGTATGTATAGCCTGGGGAACGGGAAAGCAGCGCTGTGCAAAGGGACCTGGGGGTCCTGGTTGATGGAAAGTTGAATGTGAGTCAGCAATGCTCTGGCTGCCAGGAGGGCCAGCTGTATCCTAGGGGCATCAGGCACAGCATCGCCACCCGGGCAAGGGAGGGGATTGTCCCGCTCCGCTCTGCACTGGGGGGGCCTCCCCTCGAGTGCTGGGGGCAGTTTTGGGTGCCACAATATAAGAATGGTATTAAACTATTAGAGGGCATCCAAAGGAGGGCCATGAGGATGGTGAAGGGCCTTGAAGTGAAGCTGTAGGAGGAGTGGCTGAGTTCACTTGGTCTGTTCAGCCTGGAGTAGACTGCGGGGAGACCTCATTGCAGTCTTCAACTTGTTCGTGAGGAGAAAGAGTAGGGGCAGACACTGATCTCTGTGGCACCCAGTGACAGGACTTGAGAAAACGACGTGAAGCCGACTCAGAGGTGGTTTCGGTTGGAGATCAGGAAAAGGTTTTTCACCCAGAGGGTTGTCAGGCACTTGAGCAGGCATCCCAGGGAAGTGGTCACAGCCCCAAGCCTGACAGAGCTCAAGAAGCATTTGGACAACACCCTCAGGCACATGGTGGGATTCTTGAGTTGTCCTGTGTAGGGCCAGAGTTGGACTCAATGATTCTGATGGGTCCCTTCCAACTCAGCATATTCTATGGTTCTATGATTATACCAGCCACTGGGCCCCCTCCACCTCATGGAGATGTCCGTGGGCTTTAGGAAGGGGCTGAGCAGGCTCTCAGAGGGAGGGTGCACAAAGCAGCCTATGGGCTGCTTGATCCAAAATTGGCTATGGTGGTGGTGGTCTGACAGCTGAGAAGGCTGGCACTGCTCACCTGCCCCTGTCCCACTTGTGTCTGCATGTGAAATACTCAGTAAAGTAGATACAGACCCACTTTTATGTCTTCATTCAATAAACTAATACAGTCTTGTGAACAAGTCTGGGGCAAGAGCAAGATCTTGAGAAGACCACTCAATGCTGAATTGTTTTAGTTAAGAGTGTTAGGAAATTCATGAAGAAGACAGAAAAAGCTTATAGTTATACTTGTATTTATAATTTAGCTATAATTCCATGGTTTCAATGGTTTGACCGTAGTGCAATTCAGAGTGCTTTGGTGGGACTTTCTCAGATGATTGGAGGGGTATATATTTTAGTCATGAGTATCGTCTTTGGGAGTAAATTCAATCTATTTTTTTTTCTGTATTTTGGCAAATTGAGTGTTAGTTCCCTCTCCCTTTGAAGCAATGAGCTTTGGTATTTATTAAACGTATTATTACTGGGCCCACAGTTAAGCCTAAGCTGCATGTCTGAGATGAAGATAACTTGGTGGTGTAACTATCAACCTTTTTCTGTATGGCCCCATGCACTGACCTGCAGAAATCAAGTATGGAAATAGATGAGCACTTCACAAATCTCATTCTTAATTACTCTTGTTCATAGAGCAGTGGATTGGGTAGTATTCAATTTTGCAAACATTTGGGGCTTTTTAATAACTGTATTTGAGAGTTTGCTTCAGAAACCTCAGACTGAGGATGTGTGTTACCCATCTGACAGCAGTGACAGAGCTAAAGTGAGTAAACACAGAATATCACGATCAAAGGCCGAGATAATGTTCTCATTGTTCGTGTAGATAAGGATGATAAGAAAACACAATTATGTTAAGAAAGGGGCGGGGAGAAGGGGCTTGACATGAAGGCTCATGAGTAAGTGAAGTTTCTGAAAGCAGTCTGAAAATGAGTGTGACCCCTCCAAATGAGATGCTGCCTAAAAGTGCAGATGATTTGCCTGCAATCACAGCAGACCAGGAGGGGCTATTGAGAGCTGATCCTGAACGTTCAGTTTTTCAGCCAAGTGTTCCACCTGCTAGATAACATTATCTGCTGATACTTATTTTCTAATATTACTTAGCTGAGATGTTTCTATGCTACTCAAAAATCAGTTTAAAAAGAATTGCAATCAAGAAAACCACCTTAAAAAAACAACAAACAAACCTTATCTCTGTTTAGATTACTGGAGCAGCATTTCAAGAGTAGATATGCCTTCCAAGAATAGTTTGTTTGCTTTATCCTGTAGTTGTTTCAGCATTAAAGTTTGAATAATATTTTTCATGCTTGTTTATAGTTACTGCAATTTCTCTATTATAATTCCACTGAAATGTTGTAAAGTAGTGGGATCACATGCTTTGTGTGCAGTTGCTTGCACTCAAATACAAAAAAAAAAAAAAAAAATTAAATGTTCATCTTAGTCCTGGGGTTTTTTAGCTGGCAAAAAACCCCAACAGGTCTAAAATTTAGATTTGTCCTACCATGACAGGCCCATTAGGGGAAATTGGTCTACCTGCCTCAATCATGTGAAGTGAAAATGTATTCCTTTCTAGTTGCAGCTATAAAGAGCAGTCAGTCCAACAGAAATACATACATAAAAATAACACTTTTTTTCCCAGAATAAAGAGAGTCAACTTCTATTTATATAATAAAACAAGAAAGCAAATTCAGTACTAAGTTGATATTCTACACTGTTTATCCAGTTAATCCAAACAACATAGTGGGTTCCTACCACCACAATTATTAAATATGTCCTTTCCTAAACCTGGCCCACCCATTCAAAATATTGTCGGACTCTGAAACAGTAAAATTGTGATGTAAAACAAAAGATGGAAAACTGAGGAGAAATAATAACCTGTTAATTTATGCACGACAATTACCTATCTAATGAGCAATAGAAGGAGTTGCCTTTTTACCACTAATTAAGGCTTGAAGTTGCTTTACATCAGAAAAATCTCTTTTCTGCCACTCCCTACTCAAACTCATCAAATTTTACAGCCTTCTTGTAGCCTCTGTTAAGAGACTATGACATAGATTGACTGTGTGAAGCTCTAGCAATATCGTGCCCATAAACTGTGTATTTATCTTTGCTTTGGTTATTTTCCTTTGACATTCACTGCAAGCGTGGTTTCAGCAAATACTCTTTTCAAGTCATTTTATACAACAGGCATACACCAGCATATTGTATGTTTTGTTCCATTTTACCTTCCTTGTGTTTTTGTCAGATTACCATTCTGATATTTATGGAAGATGATATTCTGATGTGTGGCTGATTGTGTCTCCAGGCTGCATGTTAAGGAGAGGGGTTAGAAATTAGTGAATTTAACTTTCAGTTTTACTGACATTCTGTCACAGAGCGTTGATACCAGCTCCCACCATTTCCAACACACAGCTGTGTTGTTGAAAATATCATTAGCAACAGCAGCCTTCCAAGGAATTACAATTTCTTTTCTTGTCTAAGCACTTTTACCTCTGTTAGTCCTGTCATGGATTTATTAGAGGGTATGGGAGTTTCCTTCTAACTCCCTTTTTGCTTATGACTGTGTCCTCACGGTTGGCTTGCAAGATCTTAGGGGTCCTCTGCATATGTGAGATACCTCTAGGCTGCATGCTCCCTCTCCTTTCATCCATCAAGAGTTCATATATAAACAGACTGGTCTGCAACCATCCACGATGCACACCAACGTTATTTATTCTACTGTCAACCATTTTGATGATTATTAAGGCAATCATGGATATGTCTGATAAGATGGGCATTCCTTTTTGGCACTTCTTTACAGCACAAACTTTACCCAAAAAATTATTTTAGGAAGCAGCTGTATGCTTTGTCAGTGGTACAAAACATTGTATTCTGTGGCCATTTTTTTTTTCCTGAAGTGTTCCATCAAAAAGCCGTGAGTATGAAATTAGCGAATATACTCCCCAGCCTTTGAAATGAATGGACTCCTGTGAATTCCAAGGATTTTTACACTGCCATATTTTAGTAATCTCCCTTCACAAATGGGTCAAATTAGCACACAGTACTATTTCATTTATGCTTAAAATAGGCACTATAAATAATTTATGCTATCCACTAGCATTTATTTGCCCTGACAAAAAATACAGTTGAATTAGTTTGGAGAACCATGGAGTGCCAGAGATAATTGTTCATTACAGTGATTTGGCACAGTCCAGCTCTTGTTACACCTCACTGATAGGTGACGCAGGTAATAATTGCATTGGGTTTTTTCTCTCTCTCTCCTGATTTCCCACAGGTGCTAACATTCTCTTTGCCTCATACTATCATCCTCTAGCTGGAAAGCATAATAAAGCCAAAGTCAGAGAAGGTTGCTCCCTGCTACTAATTTAAAGTTCACAGCTTTTTTTCTTTCAAAACTGAATGAAGGCTTGTTGGTACCAGTTGTTTAATAAAGTATTATATCCTCCTTTAGAACTCAGTCCTCGCATGAAGTATTTGATACTGATACTTGCACATCCTCATGGACTTCATCGAGCCCAAGTGTTAGTTTTACCAGTTATTTTATGTTTTTTCTAGCACGACTTTCCTCTATCAGAATTTGATTGTCGTGTCATTCCGGTTTCCTTTTCTGAATTTTTTGGAGTCGATTGTCTCAAAATGTTTGTAGACTTCCCCCCTCTTATAACGTTATAGGCCAATAATGAATTCCACTGTGGATTACAGTTTAGCTGCTACAGTGTTCCATTTAGACTCATGTTCCCTCTCCATATGTGTTCTTTTCTTCTTGTTCAAAATGCTGGCCTGGCATTTTTACACAACGGTCATTTGTTTCCAAAACGGGAACGCACGCACAATATCCACAGCTGTAAAAGCGTGGAAGAGTTGCATTCATGCTTTAAAACGGAAAAGTAAAGATGAGCAGCTTCCAAACACTTCATAATTAGTAAACAATGCCACGGCCTGTTCCTGTCCCAGAAGTAGGACATGACCGAATGAACTCTGCCTTTCTGGATCTGCACTCCAGGGCTCTGAATGGGGCTGTTCCCCGGAGCAGGCAGTTCCACAGAGAAGGTAGGTGGTGTCACAGGCATGGGAGGGAGCACGATAAGGAGTTAGAGATGTGGAGCACAGCTCTGAATTTTGCTCCTCGCAATCTGCTGCTGCCGAGCAGAGCTGTCAGGTAAAGGTCCAAGAAAAGCTTGTTTCCGACTTAAAGCCTGTGTTGCCCTAATCTGAAGTTCTCAGGGTTTACCAAGAGGGGAATTAAAACTAAGCGTCAGGAGCACCGTGACTACAGGGCAGTGGAGGGAGGCAGTGTCTGCACAGCGCTGGGCAGCATTTAAGGTGGTGGTTCTTTGGTGCTAGCGGAGCAGCCCCGAACAGCACGGAACGGCAGGAGACTGCATCGAACCTTGCTGCGGATCCCTTCTACAGTCCTGCGTTAACACCAGCTGCATTACCAGCTTCCAAAGGCTCGGATGCGGGCGGAGAAAGGACGTGGACAATGAAAACACCTTTATCCCTCAGCGTTCGCTCCCGCCCGGCGCCTGCGCGATGGCTCCGGCCCGGCACCGGCATGGCGGCGGCCTGGGAGCGCCGCTCCGCGCACGGCCCCTGACGGACGGCCCTGGAGCAGGGGATGGATGGCCCTGGAGCAGGTGATGCCCCGGAGCAGGGGAAGCCCCCAGCTCCCCCGCAGCTTCCTGGGGCAGCCCCCCGTGGGGCAGCGCCTGGGGCCGTGCGGCCCCTCGGCCGCCGTGCGCCGGCCCCACACGCGAGCGGTGGGGCTGCCCTGGCTGTGCGCGTCCCTGTGGGCGCTGCCGGGGCGCGCTTGCGCGGCCGAGCTTTGGTCTGCGTTATGTTATATGTTATGTTATATGTTATGTTATGTTATGTTTATGTTATGTTATGTTATTTTTGAGAAAACGTAGGAAAAAAAGAGCTTAGTCGTGATTGGTACTGTGTTTCTTGCAGTCCCTCTCCACGAAACCTTCGTGTTCTTCAGCACTGGGATACATTTGGACTTGCTGAAGCCCTGCTTACCTGAGTACCTTTAAAAGTTACAGCGGTAGCCCAGGCAGGTATAAAAATGTACGTATTGGTTTTGGTCACTCTTTTTAATGTTTCCTTAAGGGAAAAAGTAGTCACGGTACTTTGTGTAAAACAAACTGCGAACTTGTTAGCTCTTTCTGTGGGGCTTTGCTTTATGAAGATGTTGTTCAAGGAGGAAAAATTTATCCTGCAGATTTTGTGGTTGATTGTGAAATTTATGAGTGCATGAACTTCCCAGTGTGCACAACTGTTTGGTCAGAAACATGCTAAAATGTTTCTTACGAAAATAAATTTTACAAAGCCAGAAATGTAATCTTGTTTCCAGCGTCTGGTTTAACATAGATGTGGTGCACACTTGACTTTTGAGTAGTGAACACTCAGAGCTGATGAAATTATCAGTGGCGTAAAGATGTGGTGTTTTTAAATCTTTCGGACTTGGTGGGAGGAAAGACGTCTTTACTAAATGCCAGTGAAAACTAAAATGTTTTTTGATCTGTCAACTTTGTGTACAAACGTTTTGGCCTACGGCATATAGTATGTGTGACTTTTTTCTTTTTCTTTTTCTTTTTCTTTTTCTTTTTCTTTTTCTTTTTCTTTTTCGAATAAGTGAGTATTAACATCCTTCAGAATGCCCAACTCCAATGCCAAACTTGTCAGTAACCACAGGGGTGGTCGGGAAGTCAGCAGACGGGAATTGGTTTCCAGATCTTTGCAGAGTGCTCAGCATTGCCTGGAGAACCAGGATTTTGGAACTGCATATGCTCACTATCTCCTGGTACTAAATCTAGCTCCCGAGTTAAAAACTACTGTCAAAGTAAGTGCTCTTTGAATTACTTGTAATTTTATTTATTGTAGTTGTCTTGAGGTCTTTGTGACATGTTTTGTATTTGTGATTTGTTACATGTAACAAATTTCTGGTTTTATTTTGAGGACAGAATTGGAAAATCAGTAATAATTGGGATGGCCAATGACGACTTTAATAAGCTCTGTATGCTTGTATGAAGGGAGTTCATAGAATCTTCTTTTAGTCTGTGCGTGTCAATCACATTTAATAAAAACAGGGCCTTGTTAGTATTGGAGCATGCATTAAAATACACGAAGGCTTTTAGTAAACGCTGCTGGGTGCTGATCCTTGTGTGTTGGTGTCCAGTTGTATGTCAGGACACCTCTAGATGTTTTCAGGGCTCAGTTCCCTGCTTCTGGTAACTCCCAGCATCTCAATGGTCTATGTTTATTTTCTAGGAAACATTTCAGTTTACTCTATTTAAATGGGCAGAAGAACTGGATTCGCTGGCACGGATTCAAGATCTGTTTAACTGCTATGAACAAGCACTTGAACTGTATCCCAATGATGAAGTGATCTGTAACAGTATGGGAGAACATCTCTTCAGGTTTGTAGTGATGTATATGCAGTTTTTGTAAGGTTCATGTTGTAAATCTGCTTGTCTAAAATAGCTTAAAAAGAGTAAGCAGTGCTAAAATTAATGTTGTTAATCACAACAAAAGTGAAAAAAAAAAGCCACCATGTTTTGTTGTTGCTCAGGTCTTGTAAGGCTGGAATTTTAAGACTGAAATCATAGATTGTAATCCAGGTGGTTTTAGTTAGGTTTGCATTCTATGAGTTCTTTGTTTTGAAGGAACAGCTTGCTGAGCATTGTATTAAAATGTATATGTATATTGGATAGATTTGGGGCTTTTTTCAGTGCTGTCTGATTTGAGATTATGCTGTCGGTATCATAAAAACTTGATTCAAATTCACAATTTGGTTTATTTTTGGTTTCTTTCCATTTTTTTCAAAACTGGCACTTAATGCAAAAGCTGGCAACTCAAAATTTTGTGGTTTTGCAGAATGTTCCAGGTAAATGAACAGTTTTGGGGTTTATAGCATTCTCTTGAGCTGCTGCTGTCATGTTGTTGCAGTGAGTTCTTGTAAATAAAACCTGTTTTTCTTTGTCAAAGGATGCAGTAGTGGATGAAGGTTGGTGCACACAGTGGTATTTCTGACCTGGCTTTGCATTTGACAGTGACTTGATGTACAGCTATAAATCATTCTTTTTCATAAAGTAATGCCATTGTTTTCTAAAGGTAATCTTTGTAACTCAGGCAAAATATTTCTATTGTTGTTCAGCTGGCATAAGACCTCTTTACAGACCCTCAGATGTTCACAGCTGTATGCATACTTTCCATTTGTTTGTCATTTTTGCTCTTAGAATGGGCTTCAGAGATGAAGCAGCTGGGTATTTTCATAAAGCAGTGAAGCTCAACCCCGACTTCGCCGATGCCAAGGAGAATTTTTACCGTGTTGCAAACTGGCTGGTGGAGCGCTGGCATTTCATCATGCTCAACGATGCCAAGAGGAACCTCACCTACCTCAAGGCCATTGAGAATGCTGTCCGCTCAGGGAGCAAATCTGTCCTGGATATTGGAACGGGAACAGGAATTTTGAGGTATGCCACAATGCACATTTCACATGAATTTGATAGAAAAGTATTGGTTGCCTGACAAAATTCAGCTGAGAGTGGAAAAAATAACTACTTTGATGCTTTTATGGAGACAAAACTTAAGAAAGCAAACAAAGCTTGCAGAAGCCAGTGAGTCTGGAGGTTAGTGACTAGTAGTCTTTTTTGAACCTTTTTTCATTATTCGTTGGAGATGCTTTTTGTGCCAGTAAGTGCTGTATAAATTGAAAAACTCACATTGGTTTTGAAGTTGTAATGTTACTTGTCCTGTCTCCAAATACTGACTGTAAAGAGTGGATTCAGCATAGCTGGGGGAGTGCCCTTATGCTAACTGTGGTGGTTTTTTTGTTGATAACATATCAAGAGGATATCAACTTGTGCAATATCAGTGTTCGCGCAAGAGATACCAGTTCATTTAATGATGATTTTTAGACTTGAACTGGCAGAAATATGAAGCAGATGTGGAGGAGGGGAAAACCCCTGATTCTTGTTTTCCAGTATGTTTGCAAAAAAGGCGGGAGCATCTTTTGTCTATGCCTGCGAATTATCCAAAACCATGTATGAACTTGCCCGTGATGTGGTGGCAGCAAATAATATGGAAAGAGAGATCAAACTTCTGCATTTGAAGTCACTTGATATAGAAATCCCAAAGCACATACCTGAAAGGTACGTTGTTGCTTTCTCTTCTGATAGTATTTTTAGTTTGCTCTTAATTTCAAGAAAATAGGAAATGCCTTGTGACCTAAACAGGAAATAACACTGTTGTGATGTTACTCATAATGTGGGAAGGTTCTCTGTATCTTTTATGTGTTTAAAGAGTAGAAATGACAATACGTTCTTCAGATCATCCTAATTTCTGTGGTAGATCAACGATGTCGTAAATTAAGGAGTTTAATTCTTTGATGGTGGGAGCTTTGGGGCATGTGTAATTATACTACAGCAACAGGAAAAAAATTAGATTACTATGTCATAAAAGTAATTTTAACACACTTTTAACATCTTGTGGCTCACTTCTGCAGCCTTTGAATAGGATGGAGTTACTAACATTTAATAAAGTGTCTGGTGATGGTACAGGCTCATGATCTGAAATGGTGAAGTTCCTGGTTTAGGCCAATCAAGCCTTGTTTAATTGTGTTAGCTGAGCTACAGTAATATATGTATCCCTTTAGTGTACATAAAGAGATACTAGATGTCAACTACTAATAAATAAATTACTGCTGTTCTGGAAGTGTCTTCTCTTATTATGCTGTATGCTTTTTGGTTTAATTCCAGAGGGTTTAAGATTTTAGGGTTGTTAGTCTGTGTAGGAATGTTATTGTGCTTTGATTATAGTTTTGGGGGTTTTAATTCCTTTTTATACACATGCATGAATACATACTATTGCACAAAATATACATTCTGCAGTATCATTGGCTGTGTGCCCAGGCTGAAACATCTTCCTGTTTTGGCTAGATTCTTCCCACACAATTTATTTATAAATGCTGAGCAAGAAGCTTTACAGTAAATTCTTGCTCAATATTTGCTCTCTTCTATCTGCATCTTCAATAACTTCTAACAACAATTCAAAACACATAATTTTTTCGAAGAATTAAATTGCCCATATGTACTGAAACTCCAGAATGCTGGTAAAAGTTTTGCTCTGAGCTCATATTGGTGTGGTGGGGTTTTTTCTTTAAAAGAATGATTGATTGTTGACAGGAGTGTTTGTTGTACATTCTATTTCATGGTGTTCTTTTTCTTGTCTAGAGTTTCCTTGGTTGTCACAGAAACAGTTGATGCTGGCTTATTTGGAGAAGGAATTGTGGAGAGCTTGATACATGCTTGGGAACATCTGCTTTTACAACCAAAGGTAGGTGATGTGGGTACCTGTGCATGTGCACACATTCCAGGCATATGGGAATGAGAAACAGTTGTCTTGTAAATATTTCATTCCTTTTGGTATGCTAAAAATGAGTGATCTGGGCTTGTTCCATGAATTTGATTTTGGTGAGTGGCAGTGAGGCAGAACATACATTGTACTTCTGTGACCTCTGTGTTCTGAGTAAACAGGTATTTGCAAAGCATGTTTCCCTGATGTAACCTTCCATCATCACTGTTGGTTCAGTCTTCATCACTGTTCATTAATTTATTTTAAGTCTTTCTTGTCCCCCATCTTTGTAAGTAACACCAAAAGAGTTTATGTGTTTTTTTAACACACTGCTTTCCTGCAGGTTTGCTAACAACTTGGTGATTTTGAGATGCCAACTAGTAGCAGAAGGGCATGTCAATCAGTCTAAGCAGAAAATGCTGAGTTATGGTAGAATTATTTCTCACTGTAACACTAGGGAACACTTAATTATAATTTGGTAAATAAATTGATTTCTTTTTTCTGGTTTGAACCTTTTTGGAAAACTGAGCAATTCCACTGGGTCTCAGATTTTACTTTGTGTACTTTGTGGTTTTGCTAGTACATTAAGCAAAGTAATATGACAAGGAGTCTTAACGTAGCTTAATCTCTGTTACATCTTATAAAATAGGACTTCTCTTTATTTTGTCCTTGCCTTGATTCCAGCTCACTAAAAAAAAGTTTTAGCTGGCTGAAACCTTTTGTGTTGTAGTGAATTGAAACTGATGACCTCTAGTGTTAAGTACAAGGAATGATGCATAAAAGAAAAGTCTTTGAATGTTTCAGTATACTCTAACAAAATGCAGATTGAAAAACACTGTTAGAGTTACACAGAGGAAGTAGTAGACTGAAAAGTAAAGCTGATGCCTGGTTTTATTGAAACACTGTATTAAAAAAACTCCTTCAGTGGTCAACAGAATGCCAAAGACCAGTGACTTTACCAGTCACTACGAACTTACTGATGTTTTGACTGTCACTTGAATGGCTCACTAATATGTAACTTAAGCTTTTCAGTAATGTTGGAAATAGCCTACTGTCTCATTGCATGTTGTTGTTCATGTTTTCACAGCCTAAAAACCAAGACATCTGTGCTGGAGACTATGGCAGAGTTATTCCTGCAAGTGCTACGATATTTGGGATGGCAGTGGAATGCAAAGAGATACGTAGACATCACAGGTGTGCTTAAACTCTAGTACAGCTTGAACCCGTATTTTTTATTTGGGAAGAGACTGGTTGTTTTTATTGACCATTTCTCATTTACTGTGCTCTTTATTGTTTGAATGGATGATTATGTTTAACTAAAAAGATTTCTGCTCTCACCCTCCCTACCCCTTTGAGGTTCAGATCTTCTGGACCCCTTAATCATACAGTTATGCTGAAATAACTGCCTCTAACACATGCTAAACAAATTTAATTCCTTCATAGTAAAATCACTTCTCAATTTCTGAATTGGAGATTCTTGGATTAACGCTTGGCCTTTATCCTCATTTTACCCTCTTTATGATCTGCTCTAGACCTCACTTCTGGATCTAACCCTTCCAGGATTGTGTAAAGGCTGTGTTGATAACCTCAGCTGTCATTGAATGTCCTTTGCCCAATTCTGAACTGGCATACAGTAGGGTTTTTTTGCTGAGACCAGTTCTGACTGTGTATCCATTACTTTCATATTTATTCTCATCTTTCAGAACAATATCATTGTATGGAGACAGTTTGGACTTGATGTATTTTGTTTAGGATTAATATTGTTGTAGATTAGAGAAAATACTAACTTTTAGAGGAGCTCCAGTGCACTGGATGAAAAGCAGCCAGGCTGCATCACTGATTTTTCTAATGCAGTAGACCTGGAAAGTGGCCAGTAAAAGATAGAAGTTCCTGTGGTAGATGGTCACAGAATAATTTCTTTTAGAAGTTAATTATTCATCAATTAGAAAAGGTTTTGCCTTGAAAGAGGGCATTGACCATTCCTTATAAAATTTAAATAGAATGAAAGTTAATTTGCTTTTAACTTCGGATTGTTGAATTGACATTCCATTTTAATAGCTTAAGGTCGGGTGACTAGCAGGACTGAAGTGATTGTCACAAATTAATTATATGCTGTAGGGAAAAAAAAGTCACTTTTAAATTTCTTGCCTTTATAGTTTGAGATCCGTTTTTGCTCCGGTAAGAATATTTAAGACTATTTGAACAAGTCCTGTTTTTATGTAAAACACTTGCATGTTCTCAGATTTAAACTATGCAGATCTCTTTGAATTATTCTCATGTGCATGCCCTCACATTTCCTCAAATGTTTTCACAATCTACAGGAAAACTTTGGGGGTTGGATGTTTTTTTTCTGAGCAGGAGGCCTAATGAAATAGCAGTGTGGAAGTATCTCTTTTCTCATGATTTTTATATCATCTAGCATGGTTTCTGCCTTGTACAATTAGTACAACTTTTCTTTGAGCTTTTCCTCGTGCTTTAATTTTTTTTTAAGTGGTTAGAAGGAGATGTAGAGCCCGGAATTGAATGAATACATGAGGTTTTTCCCCTGAAGTACATTTAAAAGTGTATTTAATTTATCATCAAACACTGATTCATCTTGCTGAGAGAGGGAATCCCCTTTCAGTCCAATTGTTGATAATCTTGCATATCACAGCCATCTCTCTGTGTCTGATCTGATCTTCTACTTTGTATTCTGTCCCATTCTTTTAGCAATTTTAAGTTACGCGTCATTGCTTGTGCTCTGATTTGTATTGGGTTTTTTATTCCTAGGATGTAGTGAAATTCTTAACATGTATTGGGCTTTTTCTTAGTTTCTGGTGACAGCATTCAGTTCTGATTCTTGAAAGTGAGGTGCTTTTTCTGCACTTTAGAGCTGCTCTCAACATGACAAAAACCCCACGGAATTGTTTTAGTACTTTTTAGCTTCTCTATTCTAACACTGTAAATTTTAAAATAATTAGTCAGCCCAGAGAGAATTTCCTTTAGGTTTTTGGTCAAATTACTTGGAATTTCATTTCTCCTCTGTTTGCCTTTACTCCCAGAGTGGGAATGAAAGAAGTTGCTGGTGTGTGCTTGTCAAATTCAGTGCAGTTCTTCAGTCCCACATATGCTGCTGCTGGCTCAGAGGAAACTGTGGAGCCCTACACCACCGAGAAGCTCAGTCGTATTCCTGGGGGTTACAGAGCCCTCACAGAACCCTGTCAAGTCATGACAGTAGATTTCAATGATCTGCAGGTAATGATTTTTCTTACACCATTCATAAGTAATCATTTTATGAATAATGAGAGTCTCGTATCTTCTTTGTTTTTGGGTTCAACTTCAGAAGTGCAAAGTTGGCAGGGCTGCACTGAAATCCTCTGCTGGTTTTGATGCTTGTCTGGTTGTGTGGTGATGTGATTCATCAGATGACAGTCTGTGATTTTTTTGAAGATGGTTTTTTTTTGTTTTTTGGGCATAGTTTAGGGAACTATATAAACTACCTCACCATAAGATCAAACAGCTGCCAGCCTCAGTACAGGGAGGGGGAGGAAAGATGTGGTAGACCCATCATGATTTATGCAGTTGTGGAGTTGACTTAGTTTTATTCCTCTAAAGTCAGTCTTCAAGAAATTCTTGAAGACAGGAGAAAGGCTGTATATTCCATCTGGCATAAACATGTAAACATTGATGGATGAGTGTAAAAAAGGAGATGAAGAAATTATCCTATTCAACCATTTGATTCCACGCCTCAGCTCCTTTGTATCTTAGGGTATTTCTGTAATAGGGTGTTCTGAAATCTAGAAGCATTATTTTGTGTATTTAACACAAAATACATTTGTATGTGTATGCTAAATAGGCCTGAACTGGAAGGCAAGGAGCTCAGCCCCCTGCAGCTGAGCTTGCTAAAAAGATGATACATCTGATCTCTGGTGTGCTTCTTGCTCATTGACCTGTGGTGAGGAGCTAGCATTGAGTCAGAGCTTAAAATAGATTCTGTTATATAAATGAAATTATTCGTGGCTGCTGCTTGGCCAGGAGTTGCAGTTTCTGAATCAATAGCTTTTCCTAGTTGGCTTGTCTGACATCCTGAGATTAAAAATGAAATAAGACAAGGCTCTTCAGTATACTATTGGGAGCAATTTCTGTGACCTAATGTTGCTTCTGCTTCCAGCATCAATTAGAAACGATTGCTCTCATCTGAGAGATGTCTGTTCTTAAGCATCTGCCTGCTGGCAAACATGTAAAGATAATTTTGAAGAGTAAAGAACAGTGTTATTCTTTAAATCATGTTTCAGAACTGCTCCTTTGAAGTTTCAGTTAGACTAATGGAGTGTTCCTGTCACAAAATGTTAAGATATCATAAATAAAAAGGAAGAAATGCCACTGTTATGAATCACTGATGTGGTTGGGAATCCTTGGCTACTGTTGGTTGTTTCTTTGTCACTGGGCAAATGTGGCAGTTCCAAACACTGGTAGGTTACTTTCAGCATGGATTTTTTTTGTTTGTTTTTGTTTTGGGGGGTTTGTGTGTTTTGTCATGGCCACGCCTGGATGTTCAATCAATGCAGCTGAAAATGAGAAAAAAATTGTCTTTGTTCCTACTGTAATAAGAAAAAAGTCCTCCTAAACTTAAAAACAGTAGCAGAATTACCTACAAAGGACAGAAATTCAGATAAGAAATCACTTAGCACTAGTAAGGTAATTTCTAAGACCTATTTTCTATAGTCCTATTTCAAAGAACTAGAGGGATGTTGCATTTATTGTGCTTGTGCTAACTATCCAGACCTAAACTGGCAAGAAGGCTTAAAATACAGTATAGCAGTGTTTCTCAAACTGAGTTGTGGGAGACTTCAAAGACATCAGTACAGATCAGAGAAATAATAAGTCAAAATTCACAAATAATAATAAGAATTTTTAAAAAGCAGCTGCTGTATGGTGATGACTTTATTACTGCTGTTATTAGCAGCAGCAGCTCAGTCCCTCTCAGGCAGGGAGGAATGAGGTGTGGCTGTAATTACAGGCTGCAGGCACTTGCACCCAGCCAGGTGCTACCTGTGTGCATGTTTGCTGGCAGCAGATCAGTGCCACTGGCAGGGGAAGTGTTTACCTCTGCAGCCAGTAATTAAAGCTCAGTCTCACTTTCAGGCCCTAAAGGAACCGTGCTTTTGCCAACAGTTACACATTTTGGCTCTTTCTAATCCTTCATGAGAAGTTGTGGTGTGGAGTATGTGAGAAATTGTGGATCAAGACATAGGAAATTCGCTAACTGCATTCTTTCTGTAGATTTTCCTTCTGTTTGTAGTGCTATTTACTACTTTTACTGCAAGTTATCTTTTGCTCCTTCAGAGGATGTGTGGCACAGCATCATTTTGGGGTTTTACTGCCTATTCCTGTGCCATTGCTTTATTTCCTTTGCTCTCTCTTTAACAGGACTACTTGATAAATTGCCATGCTGGTGTGCTATGGCTGTTTAAATCTGTAATTGGCATAAATAATAGAAGAAGGTTTATAAAGTGGCAAATGTGAGGAATAAATATGAGTTAAGCAGCATGGCAGAGAGCAGGGAAAGCTGAAATAAGCCTTCAAATGGGTTTTTAAGTGATGGCAATGTAACACTGCAGTTAGTAGAACCCACTGGATGAGAACCTTGAGCCTGCTGCTTTTGAGGAATAATCAGGAAGAATATTTTTAATATTAAATCCACTTCTGTACCTCTCCCAGCTTCCCAGAAACCAAGAACCAGATGCATGCTTGTGCTCTTGCTGTCATGTTTCACGGGGCTTGATGCTAGCAAAGCTTCAACTTACTACTCTTTTCCTCACTAATTGATGAGGTACCACAAAGATGACTGGCAGCAAAGCACTTCTGTTGAAGAGCAGTGAGAGCTTACTGTGAATTTTGTTAGCATCCAGTAATTTTAACTTGCCCATTGTTCAGCCCTCTCTCAGTTGTGAGAAGGGGGATAGACAAGCTCTTGGAGAACACAGTATGAAGAGGGAAAAATAAAAAATCCAGCATGTGACAGCTACTCATGTCCTCAGAGTGGGACATGAACTTTTCTTTTGCTATGTATATTTTAAGATCGAAACTTAAAGAGGACAAGTGTTGACATAAGCAGATCAGGAAGTTGATAAATGTTTTGGAAGGGCTGTTACCAAGCAGAATGGGACTGAGAGAACCTTTGGTCCCTTGTGCTTGACCTTGTGTTAATTGGTTTATGCCGGAACTAAAACATTAGTGCTGATCCTTTTGTGCTTGTGAATGTTGGTAGCAGAAGGTAATTCCTAAGAAAAATAAATTGCACATGGAAAGAGACTTAATTCCTGTTACATATTCAAAACATTTTAGGAGTATTGGAGAATTTATAAATGATCCCGTTAGGGTACACCTTAAGGTCTTCCCAGTAGTGAAATTGTACGTGCCTGAGTTTTTACACAAGGCCTATTGCCCAGATCGCAGATAAAACACCCTCAAAGGTGTTTGACTTCCTGGTTTTATAATGATTTTGTAAGCCTGTGTTTGAGCAAATTCAGTGCTTGCACACAGTATTTCTAGAACTGACTGAACACAGGTTTTAAGTGAAACGTGTGCCTAAGCATTGGCTTGAGTCCAGCTCAAAAGACTGGCTATGTTTTTATTCCTTCTCGTAAGGCAAGCCCTGCCAGTCTGAAGTCTTTCTTGCAGTTTTCAGTGGGTTTAAACGTGTGTGTTCTTAGATGTAGGCGTGTTTGCTTCTATGGCTCACGGATGCAGGTTGTCCACATGGGAAATGGCTCTTGCATGAGGGAAGACAGTTCCTATGCTAGTGAGGACTCATGATGATGATTGGTATTGTAGAGGCTTGGTAACTTCACGTTTCTGTTGGGTGCCCTCATGGATTGGTGCAGAAATTTTGGATGATTTAGTTTAATAAAACCACATTTTTATTAATGGAAATAAACTCTCCCACCTTTTTTCTTCTTTCTGCTTTGGTCAGGAGCTGAAAAGCCTGGCAGCTAGAAAGCCCTGGAAGCTCAGCCTGCGAGTCACTGAAGGAGGAATACTGGATGCTATTGTGGTGTGGTTTGTACTGCAGCTGGATGATGAGCACTCTCTATCTACAAGTCCCAGGGAGGAAACTTGCTGGGAACAGGCAGTGTATCCTGTGCAGGGCCTCCTGGGTACGTCCTGTGGGTTTGCTTGTTGTGGTACATTAACTTGGGTTCATGTTGGGATTGTTTTTTCATTTGGACAAGTTATCTTACCTCAGAGACTAAGAAGTCTAAAGAGGATTAGAAGTTCAACAGCAAGAAGCTGTGAGGTGGCTCCTGATGATGTTTCTGGTCTGTAGTGCACAGTCCCTGCATCAGGGCTTGTTCACGGGACTCTGCTGTGAAGCAGATGAGATCTGGGAGAATACTTTTCAATAAGTTGGGGTTTTTTTCTATACTGAATTTAATGCATTGTGGAGCACCTCCAAAAAGCGTGGCTACTGACTGGTTCACCTGGTGAACATGTGACTTAGGAGAGGGAGCAGGGGTGAGGTAGGAATTGCTAGCTGCTACTGCCACAAAACCAAAACTAAACATTCCTACTTACCCCTTGCCCCATGTGGGACTCAACGTGAATACTCTCCACATACAGGCATTGGCAGTGTTATTTTAAGCAGCGTCTACTCTCTGTTCACCCACTTTTTATTTTCCTGTTTCCTAGCATCTTAGAATATCTCAAGCTGGAAGGGACCCATAAGGATCATAAGAGTCCAGGTTCCTGCTTCTCACAGGACTACCTAAAATTAAATCACCTGACTAAGAGCATTGTCCAGGTGCTCCTTGAACGGTATCAGGCTTGGTGCTGTGACTGCTACCCTGGGAAACCTGTTCCAGGCCTGATAATCCTGTGGGTGAAGAACCTTCTCCTAAGGTCCAATCTGAATTTCCCTGATGCAGCATCATTCCATTTCCTCATGTGCTGTCTCAGAGAAAGATCAGCACCTTCCCCTCCACTGCCACCCTTGAGGGGGTTTTTGACTGTGATGAGATCTCCCCTCAGCCTGGGGAGATCTCATCACAGGCTGAACGAAACAAGTGCCCTCAGCTGCTCTCCATAAGTCTTGCCCCTGAGGCCTTTCTCTGTCTTGGTCACCGTGCTCTGGACACAATCTAATGGTTTTATGTCCTCATATTGTGGCACAGATATGAACAAATGAGATAACAGGGTGGGTGGGTTGGTTTGTTTGTTTGTCTTAAGCACTGTATGGCTCTTCAGTGATGTGTCTGTAAAGTAACTGACATGACTTTTTTTATGATCTTTTGCCAAGATTATTCTGTGAAGACTGGGGATACTGTGATGATGGAAGTTTGCTGCCAAGACTGCTACTTGAAGATCCAGAAGATTTCTTCTTTGCCTTCGGAGTGTGGGATGGATTTCAGTGACAGAGATGACACGCTGAGTTTGGGCAATGAGGCTGAATTATGTAATGCTCTGGCTGGACTTCAGACAAGCACCAAACAGGATGGCAATGCTCCAGTGTGTGTGCTGGAATCCACAGAAATAGCCCTGCTCAATGATGTACCCTACCATGAATGCTTTAAAGCTGCCATAAGCAAAGTGCTGGTGTCATTAAATCCAAGTAAGGACTTGCACTCCATGGACATTGATGGACATGGCAGTGGGATAAACCTCCAAGAGGATCAAAACAAGAGCTCTCTAGATGTGGATCCTGATGCTTTGTACATTTTAGATGTATCTGAAGGCTTCTCCATCCTGCCAATTATAGCTGGCAAGCTTGGACCAGTTAGAGCCTACAGTTCTGTTGAGAAAGAACAGCATCAGGCAGCACTTCATGTCATTGCAGAAGCAAACCACTTCCCTAAGGAAACATTAGAGTTTTGGCTCAGCCACTTAGAAGAAGAAAGTGTGGTGCTACAGAGACCCAAATCAGACAAATTGTGGAGTATTATCATCTTGGATGTTATAGAGACATCCGGTTTAATCCAGCAGGAAGTGATGGAAAAGGCTGCAATATCCAGGTACAGTATAAAAGGACAAAAATGTTTTTAGGAATCTGTAATTATCTGAAAAAATTTGAGAATATTCCTTGTAACTGTGGAATTACTGTTATGCTGCTCCTGTAGAGAAAGGTTTTTTTCTTTGGATTGAACCTCCCAGTGTTTCTGGCATGACCATTGTATACGTTGTATTTTCTTAAAAAAATCAAGATTTCACTGTCTCGGATTTCTTTATCTTTTTTTAAGGCAGGAATATGAATGGATGATCATATTCCTTGGTCTGTAAGAAGTTTGCAGGACAGCAAATAAGAACCAAGGCAGCTTTTAGTGCATGGTTAGAAAAGCCCAGATTCGTGTACGTGTCAAACGGTTGTTGGAACAAACTGGTCCTGCTAGAAGACAAACGCATGGTGTTAGAACAGCCAGGGAGGCAGCAGCAAAGTAAAATAATGCAAATGGGTAACTAAGTGTGAAATGGATTTATCCCCTTTTGTGAGCCTAGGGAAACTTCTCTGTTAACCTTCATGCTTAGTGATGGCACATTATGCTTAGGAGCACTGGACTTCAGAGGAAGAACTAGCGTGCCTTTCTCAAATGCAGTTACTGTTCTTTCATTACTGTTGACTGATCAGCTTCACAGGCATAATCTCTCTCATTTTACAGGTGTTTACTTCACAGTGGAGGAAAGATTTTCCCACAGTATGTGTTGGTATATGGGATGCTTGTAGAATCGGAGTCTCTGTTGCTGGAGAGTGCTGTTCAAGGAACAGAACCAACTCTGGGATTTAATATAGCCCCTTTTATCAACCAGTTCAAGGTAGGAAGCTAGTGGGTGGCTTCCAGGCATGGTTTCAAAGCTGCAGCTGTTAATATTTGGTGTAAACTGTAAGAAAACACTGTTGAAATTATCAAGACAGGTTTTTGTGGCTACACAAGGACCTTGAGGTAAACTAAAATGGGTGGTGTTTGTTTTAGAACTGGGGTGGAAGTTTTGTCCCAGTTACTGTACAGAAGAGTGGCTGTGCTGTTACTGTTCCCAGTCAATTGTATTCCAATGTTTCAAAAGGGATTAGAGGGCTGTATTTTGCATTTCTGTCTATCTCTGACAGGCATCACAGTAATTCTTGGCAACTTTTGTGTTACGATTAAGTTTTCTACCTTTTCACTGTGTAATGGCTGTTGCTGCCTGAAGTTCTGGTCTATACTCTTAGGTACCTGTTCGTGTGTATTTGGATCTCTCCACGTTAACCTGTGTACCCTTGAGCAAGCCAGCAGAGCTCTTAAGGCTGGATCTCATGAACCCTCTGCTGAACAGCCCTAGCAGAGAAGTGAAGGTGAGTTCTGGGGCCCAAAGTGCATTTAACTGCTCTTCTGCAGCGCTGCTCCTGTGGACTGAACATTTCAATACAGGATTTACTTGTCTGCAGCTGTCTCTGAAAAGGACTGAAATGGTATAAACTACTTCCTTTTTAAAGAACAAAATCGTATAACAGATCATTATTTTAAATATTTTTAGATACGAATTTGTAAGTCTGGCCGAGTCACTGCCATTCCCTTCTGGTATCACATCTATCTGGATGAAGACCATTGCTTGAACACATCTGATGAGTCCTCACACTGGAAACAAGCTGCAGTTGTTCTGGATGAGCCCATCCCAGTTCAGCTTGGAGATGAACTTGTACTTGATGTCCAGCACCATAAAAGCAACATCAGCATTACAGTTAAAAGGTGAAGAATGTCTTGTGTGAAGTGATTTGTGCTTAATTACCTGTGCATAAACTGACTGTTCATAACAGCACTGCTGTTACTTTGTATTAAAGTCTAAATTTTATTTACTGATCAAAAAGGCTGTTGTGTTGCTTTAATAAATAGATCTTAAGCTCCACTGGTGGACTAAAATTTGCACTGTAAGGGCATCTTACCACGCAGTTAGAGGAGGTGTTGTCTTCACCGCAGCACAGACCTGATTGCTGGCTCGTGTACTGGGACAGACTTCTGCTGCCAGGTCTGCTGTAGTTAGGGAAAGAAGCATCCGGATGCCTGTACCAGAAATAAACAGCTGTGGCTGTTTGGGATGGAGTCCTTGTTTCTCAGACTGTGGTTCCACTTCTCAGTTGCCAAAGCCTCCTCCATCAGTGTATTGAGATGTGAGCCTTGTGGGAGGACTGAACAGCATTCCAGCTGCAGTATCACAAGTCAGTTCTGCATGCAGACCATTCTAAAAAGCTGTAAAGGAGTGCTGTTGGGTAACTCAAGCTACATAATGGAAGGTAAAACTGGTAAACTTTTTAGAATCCCCCGGAGAATTTCTTTTGGGAATACAATGGGCATGAACTTGGCTCTATGAAAGTTGTATAAAATACATCCGTCACTGCAGTACTCCTGACTGTCTTCTACAGCGTTACATCTTGGGGTAATGCAGGTAACCAGTTCCTTCTATTAAATTTATATCCAAGTGGAAGACTAATAAAAGCTTTGAACTCAGCACTGACTCTACCTCTGTAGAGAGGAGGAAGACTGTTAGCAAGATTTTTCTGTAGCTAAGCTTCTTTTTACTGTGCTGCCTTTCAATGGAGAAGAGGCAATTTGGTGATCTTTAACAGCAGCCTGTATAAAGAGCCATCCACAAATGATTTCTCGAGAATTTCAGGGTCTGCTAAAGTCATTATATACTCTTCATTGGGTCAAACTTATTTCTATCTATCAATTTCTATTTATTTCTTTCAAGTTCACTCAGTTTAACTTCAGGGACTGTTAGAGCTGGGGTTGTCCCAGCCTCAGCTGAACCTGCACCTGATAAATTGATGTAATAAAGCTCCTTTTGGAAGGGTGGAGGAAACATCTCCATTTTATTATTTTCCAAAGCAGAGGCACAAAGTAATGTTTTCTGAAGATAAAGTAACTGGATACTGTCCTTTATCCAAGGGGTGCAATGCATAACAAAATGCAAGTGAATTATAGTAGGCCAGAGGCTTTTGATATTACATTAAAAAAAAGTGCTTCTTAAACAAACACAAAACCCAAAACCTTGATCCATAAAATTTTTAGTTAGTCTGACACAACTAAACGTGGCAGGTGCATGGTAATTTCACCAGAGTGCAGTTTTACAGAGAAATGTTAGGTTTCTTGTGCAGGAAGACCTCTGATAAAAACCTTACAGAGTGGGCTAGGTGTATTTATTAAGATTTTAGTAATTAGGATGAAACCAAAATGACTTCAAGACAAATGAAAGACATTCTAGTCTCCTTGAGTAAGGCAAGAGCAATCCTTACGACTTCTGATGAAACACCTTGGGGAGGGGAGATTTGGCATAAAACAACAGAGGAATAATATGGTTAAGAGGAAAACCCACTATTTGCAAATGAGCTTTCTATATAATCCTGATAGGTTGGGCTGTGGAATACTGTGGTAGTGGTTTTCAAAAGACAAGGTAGATATCATTGCAAGATTTCTATTTATTTTTTAAATTCAGTAGCAGTCTTAAGGGAAAGGTATGGTCCTATAAGCTACTGCAATTAAAAAAATAACTTTTCTCCCAGAAAAAAACCCAAATAAGCAGGAATGTTATATTGTGCAAATAGAATAACTGAATAATAATAAAATAACTTAGTAGCTTTCCAGAAATACTCTGAAAGAAGCAACCAAGACACTTAAATAGCTGTTTTCCAGGTCCCCTCCGTACCTTACTGAGGTTTTACACCAAACAGACACAACTTCAAGAATTTAAAAAAAAAAATTCATCAGAGTGAGGTTTTTGAAGAGCTAGAACATGGTAGCTCCTCAGCTTCCAGCGGCCCTGCTCCCTCAGATACTGCTCCTACCCCTTTTCACCTGGGTATGTGCAGGAAATCAGGTTATTTCTGGTAGTGGCTACAGTGGGCACCGAGTCCCAACACACCGTGCACCTGTACAAGTTGTTTCCTTTTAGAGCAAAGCTCTTACACGCATACAGTGATAGCTGGAATCAAGCATGGTTAAGTAGATTCTGATTCTTCATAAGCCCAAACAAGAATTCCCTGTACAGTACAAGCCATAAAATACTGAAAGCACAAACTCTTGTAGCAGTTCTACTTAAGATCCTCCTCTTCCTCGAGGACAGTTGCAGTCATGCGTCATTCACACACTTAAGATACTGTAGCAGTAAATCAAACTGATAGAAGGTGAACAGTTTAAATAAAATCTTTAATTGCTTATTTACAACAAAGGCAATGAGTTGGCAAATTGAAAATCATGATTTTCACTTTCTCACTAACTTCAGCTACAGCAAGTACATACTCAGCTATAAAATATGCAGCCTAGTGAGTAAGGCGCCATATTTACATCACACTAGTACTGCAAAAAAAGCACTTAAGATGAATTTACTGACAGCCAGAAGTTAAACATTTATCCTGGAAATGCTAACAATGCTGAAAAAGAAACTTAAGATCTTGTCATTTAAAAAGTAGTGCTCTACTGGTTTGGTTGTTTTTGTCAGATTGCAAACATGCAGTTAATAGTAAAAATCTGTTAATGGGATAAAAACAATACCCTTCTGACATTGTCACTTTTTGCAAAATAACATTTTGATACAAGTGTACTGCTTCTTGGGCTGAAATCTAGTCCTAGTAACTCCAGCATTAGACTAGCTACATAGTTTTACCTCAGCAAAGGTCTTCTCTGGGGGAAAAACAGCTATTACATTTGAATCCAGGCTATACTAGAAGCATAATACAATCACACACAGACACAAATTTAAGAACACAAATTACTACACTACAGACACAAGATATCCTGCTTTAACAGCTTAAAAAAAACTTAAGCGTTAAAGAATTTATTGCAGCCCAAAATAAAGAAATCAGTTTTGTTTTCTACTTCCTTTTTGATATCTTTCATTCCCCCTCCATGTATTTTAAGGTTGTAACCATTATTCTTATTTTAGAAGGATAGGGAAAAGAATAGTCAAGGTAAAGTATTAATCCAAAACTTACCATCCTGGCTGTCTCTTCTGGATATAAGACTTACAAACTAGGAGCTTCAAGGACAACAGATACACCAACCGTATGATCTGGGCATGGACTTTGATAGCAAGGCCTGCAGGGAATGTTTTCTTTGTAGAGGTTCTTTATTAATGCTTTGTAGTAACTATCTTCATGAAGGGACTTGATTTAGTTACGTAGGAATGGGAAGAAGGTGGCATCTGTACAGAAGCTATCATTTCACCCACACTCCATTCAGCATTGGAAGTTAACAATCATTAAGACAAGCAAAGTTAACACAAACAGTTCTTGCTAAATTGCTCCTCCTTAAATTACATTCTTGAAATTAAGCCTTCCCATTGCTAATAGTACTTGCACTTCATTTTTGTATGAGCAGAGGATTTTTTTCAAATGTTTCTTTTGCACTAATGAAATTCAGTGTAATTTTGATATTATGTGGAAGTGTTTATCAGTTTAAAGAGATGATGCTTAAATGTATGCAGAAACCTTTACAGTGTGCGTGTTTCATATCCATGGGGTACTCACAGATGCTCACATCCATTACAGATTCTGGATTCAGATGTCAGTTACAGCCATACCATATCCTCTTCCTGTCCATGCAGCAGCTTTCCCAAGCTTTTCAACTTTCATCCTTAATAGTACATGTTAACAGGACACATGTGGCAAGTATGTAATGACTCCTTGACACATTCAAAGAAAAGGCGAGCTTAACTTTTATCCAAAGCTTTCTCTGCTAAGTTGTTCTCTAGTTCAGGTGATTCCTCAGCATCCTGACTGGCAGAAGGGTTAAAAATCCCATCGACTGCAGGGGCTGTTGTCGGTGTTGTGAGAGGGGTCACAGTGTGTCCAAACCCCTGATAGTGACCCATGGGTGAAGATGGCATTGAAGAAGCATCAGAAATTGGGTCTTGAGTAGATGAAGACAGTAAACTTGTATGCTCATTTTGTTCATGATCCTCAGCAAAAAACATTTTCCTTGGCTGGCCCAAAACTGTCCTTCCTAGAATTATGCAAAATGAAAAGATTATTTAATCCTTCGAACACCAGTCTTTGAACACATCAACTCTAAAACATGTTAAATTAGAAGATGAGTCTTTGCTTTGTATTGGTTTTACATGGGTATTGCTAGTTTTAATAAATAAAAGGATGTGTTTCCATTTAAGAGAAAAACAAAGTACATTACTTACCTAACCTTTTCTTTTTAAAAGAAAAATTACAAACTAGACTCTAAGTCAGTCAGGAATTCTGGAAAGAGCAAAGTGCCAGATAAACCATGAAATCTTCTAGGGATGCACCTGCCACTGATTTGGTAATAGAATGTTCTCAGGCTACTATAAAGGTGGCCAAGAGTGTGACATGAAGCTGGAAATACAGATGCTGTTGATAGATTGTACAAATCTTGTCTTACTTACCAACATTTCGAACCTGTTCGGATATATCTGCCCTTAGATCAGAAATATCCCACATTGCAAGGAAGGAGTCAAAGCATGAGCCTTCTTCAGCTTCTTGAACATAAGGTTTATAGGAAAAACTGTAGTGATGTGCAATAGCAGCCAGAAACATCTCCACACAAATTATAAAATCCTGCAATGACAGAGACACTGACTTAATCATTCATAACTGGAGAAAAATGGTTCTGGGTTTCTTCTAGAACCGGAAGGCTACAATTACCCTGGGACACTGACATCGGCTACTTTTCCACCAGGATATTCTTGGCAGCCTTCAGAGGGCCATACATACAGGACTTGCTTTAAACAGATATTTAACAAGCAGCAGCTCTACAATGAATACCTGCAAGAAGAAATGCAAGGCTATCCAGATATATTTCACTGGGGCACATTCCTTCTGCCCAATACATGGATATAGAAGTGTTGAAGCATAAAACTCACATGGGCTCATTGGCTGAAACTTAGCCCAGCTTAGAATAAATCAGTACTGATCAAGCCTGTGTTAATTACGGTATGATAATATTTCCTTGAGATCAGCTATGTCATCTTACATATAACCATTCCTGCCCAGAAATAACCATCTGCTCCCACCTGTAAGCCTGTAGCCACAGCTTCCACACTTTGCCAATCCCAGGTGTGTTTCTCAGAAATAACACCAACTTTCACCAGCAATGCAATGAGCACAGCCTGCCTATAAAGATAATTTATTAGAAGAAGTATTTGTATTAGAACTGTGACAGTAGTGCCAAAAATCTGCAAGCAAATCTGGTTATAAGTAT
The DNA here is from genome assembly GCA_013399195.1 of Dicrurus megarhynchus. NCBI lineage: Eukaryota > Metazoa > Chordata > Aves > Passeriformes > Dicruridae > Dicrurus > Dicrurus megarhynchus. The sequence goes on along the minus strand of VXAD01013580.1, from coordinate 406,499 downwards.
ACATGGGAAGAATCTTACAATAAACCTTTCTGTTTAAGAAGAGGAAACAAACTTAACAAGAGATGTCATTCATCCGTGACCCTAAAGACCAACAGAACCAACAGAGAAACAACCAAAGGGGAGTTTGTTGTTCCAGTCAGTCATTAGAACAAGTTGCTTCTCTTTCAGGGTATTGCTGCAGCTCAGAGAGTAATGCTCTGGTAGTCAAATACACTCCCTCATTAGCAGCTAAGTGTGAGCAATGCTTAAACAGCAATTTTTATTTAACTTACAGTAACTTATTTTGAAAAAGTAGGTTTTTTACTTTAAAACAGAAAAACAAAATTTAGTTTTGAAACAACTGCAAGTGAAGATTCTAAAATAAGTTATGTTCTTGAGAATCGCCTTACAAAAGAGCAAGTCTAAAAAATAATCTTAAGTGAACAAGACTGCTCTGTCCAACACATTGTACCCTTTTCCCCTCACTGCAGCTCACTAAGGTTATGGGTAGATTTTTTAAGGCCTCTAACCTCAGTAACAAATCCAGCCTTTTTAGCTCTTTTACGATCCACCCTGAGAGCAAGAAGTAATGTGTAAATAATTCACTTACCAGAAAGAAACAAAAACTACCATCTTCACACAAAGGAACTTGCCAACAGGCTGGATAGGGTTCAGTTCCTCACGCAGTACTTTATAAAACAGCACCAGACAATACATGGCAAACTAACAAGGAAAAGAAAATGAATGAAAGCTTTCAAATCCTTGTTTATTTTCTGAAGGAGTTGTTTTACACCATCTCCACAGCTAAAATAAGTATCACAGTATGACACAACCTTAAAATGCTATCTGTGTTTTAAAAAAAGAGACTTTGGATTTATGGAATCTTGCCTTTCTGTTTTAAAGCTTTTTTTTTTTTTTATTCCTGAAATTCCAATCATTTCAACCAGGACACAGAAGTTCATGCTGCTGCTGGGACTGTTGTCACAGCAGAAAGCAATTACAACTCCTTCTGTAACAGTCACCCATCAAACACAGGGGTGGCAGTACGAGGCGGACAGAATTTCCAAATGATTCCAGTTGTCATGCTGTTCTGACTCCTGCTGCTGTTGCCAAGAGAAGTAAAACCAATCCATGGACTCCAAAATGAAACTCTCAGTTTTAGGGGCTGACATCTTACCCTGACATTATCTGACAGCTGAAAAGGTGTTGGGCAGGCCAGAATCTCAGCACTGCACATACCATTTTCATTTTTTCCTGTGAATGTTATCACCAACTTTTTAACACAGAATTTTTAATATATTGATTCTTTGTATGTGTGCTGGGAGGAAGCTGGGGGGGCGAGTGGAGTCATCTCTTCCAGAGAAGGGCAAGTCTGCAGCTCTAATGCCTGGGCCATACCACCTCACCTATCAAATGGGGTAGAAAGGTGCTTGCTTTATGGAGCTTCATAGTAAAAATAATGCAAGTTTTAGATTATCTGTTTTTCCAGTGTTTTTCGTATATAATATTTAACAGACAGCAATTTTGACTTACAATGGAAAATATTCTACCTGTAAGACTTAGCAGACATTAACACAATCACTGCCAACAGTTCACATAGAAGATTCACATAATACCGATGACTTCAAAGAGCAGAAAGATGTACTCCTGATACTCACTAGTTGTGACATATTGTTAAGTATAACCAGGTAAGTCCATGCATTGTTGAAGCTGAAGTTTCCTTCATCATACACTCCCACTAGTTCACAAATTCTGGAAGAATTTTTAGAGTTAATCACTATGGAGTAACAGATCACTTCCCTCAAGTGCTACATCTTCATTACATCAATCAACTCTCAGAATTCAAAACCTCTTCTGGTACTCAAATATGAGCACTGGGGGCCTGCACAAGAATCAGTTTCCAACAGCATATGTATATTTTTACATACATATTTATAGATAAAATATAGAAATATTTATATGGATATTCATTGTGAGTAGCAACTTCTTCCACAGTCCCACAGAATTAACAGTAATGACCATCAATGCAAAGCTCATGAAATTAGGCTTTCAGCATCATCATTAATGACTGCCTACTACTCCTTTACAAACACAGGCTGTATGATATGAAGGCACATGGTCAAGCTTGTCACACGCAAAGTTCAATAAAATTTGAAAGATTACATGAGACCTGTCTTTAAAAATACTCAATTGTTGAAGTCAATGAAAAAAATGAAGAGGAAAAAAGAATCTAAAAATTAAGAGATCATAAAAATGTGTTTCCCACCCCAACAGTACTTCACATTCTATCCTACTGATTACAGAATCTGGCATTAAGTATTTATTATTTCAATTCTGCAAATAGTCATTTGCTATAGAGAAGTCATAAAGAAATCATAGGTTGATTCAAATTGTTGGGACCCATTTAGCATGAAACACCAGTCTGCTTTCAAACTACCTTGATTCAATACAAAGGGCATGAAAATTCTTTCCAGTGTAACTCAGAATCACATCCTGAAGATCAATATTAATTATTTATCAGTGTACTTACAAAGCAATAATGGTAGTAAATGGTCTGACAACAGTGTACTGCAAAACACCCAGTTTACATCTAAATAATAAAACTCTGAAAGAGAAACAGAAAATTAATTATATAAGGATTTAAATACAATTCAGTTATGGAAGATTCCTATCGCCAGCAGATTCACTAAGGTAAATATTTATTTTATGGTAACTTCAACTTCTGCATCCAGGACTTCAGATGTTACAGTAATATGGCGTGTAGACACAAAACACACAAAAGAGCTGGACTTTTGCAGACACATTACAGGAAATACTCAATTATATTAGCCATGAAAAGCTTCTGGCTGGGCTAAACAAAGAGAATGCAATTTTTGCTGTGTTTGAAGATGTCTAAGAAAAACTATGAATTTAAGTGTAAGAGACTTAAATATGAGAATTGGTTTAATCACTGTTAAGATCACCAAAACATTTTGCCCACTATGGCAAACTGTATAAAGAAGCTGTGATCACTGAAGCCCACCCTCCCTTCCCCTCACCCCAAACAGCTTTATCAAAATCCCCTAAGACAGAGAGATTTTATCAGTTTGAGCATTCAGAAATATACAGTTTAGGTGCATAAGGCCTTTCACCTTCTCTTCACCTGAAGTAAAAACAACAGGCTACCCAGTCTACTCCCAATTCCATGTGAGGTTTTTGGCAAATATTTTATGATAACAAAAGAAGCAGATTCCAGGAGACCTTTTTTTAATATTTTTCAAAAATAAGAAAGTTTCCTTCAGCATCCCCTGAGTCAATCAATGCACGTTAGTAACTAAGTCCAATTCACAGGATGTTTTACAGCTTGATGGTCACACGTCCACAGCTGTACAAACCATAAACTGACTCTGTCAAGCAGCAAAAGTTATGCTGCTAAATATGAAAACAAAATGTTTGGATCTGCCTACACAGCCCAAAGCTTGAAGATGTCATCATATACTCACTCTCCCATAGCCCACGATGGACAGCAACAGAGAGGGGGCAGATGTCTCTGCTGATCTTTCGCTTCTATTATTAACACGAGGTTTGGGTACCGGTTGGTTAAGTAATTTGAAAGAAAAACCATAAAGTTATAGATGACATAAGCTTCATAGCATTCTCGACATGTATCCACATATATTGCAATCTTGGGGTATTTCAAAGCTATCCACTGCAAGAAGAGAGGTACACAAGAGGTTACGTGCAAGAAAGACAAAAGGGATTCCAGTGACAACACTGGTTCAGCAGGCTCATGAGCCAGCAGGCACTGATCAAACAGGGCTGCGAGAACAATGCCACAGCTACAAAGTAACGTTCTGTAAAAACACACACGGAACTTCAGATTCCACCTGTAGTATACAACTCTCTCAACCAGACTTTCAGACCAAAAAGATTTTTTTTTTTTAGTGAAACTGTGGTTATGAATCAACTGTCACAGGTCTCAGTTTCTGAGTATCACACTGCTGTTGCACTCCGCAAAGGATATTATCCTTTGCTCCCTGAAGCAAAGAGGAATAATTTTAGCACTAAGCATAACTTGGGAAAGAATTTTAGTAGTAAGCCTAACTTGGGTAAGGAAGGTACGGCACTGAATTATATCTGAATTTTGAGTCAGCTCTTGGATCAGCCTGGTTTCTACTTCTGCTACTAAGATGGAAGGACCAAAAGCAGGTTCCTGTCATAACCCCTTCCACATGTGTCATAAAGGATACTTAAGGACAGGGTTAAGAAAGGTTATCAAAAGCAACCCCAAATCTCCAGAAGAAGAACATGGTATGATTAGAACTATGCTTCTGACATACTCCATAAACAGGAATGCCCAGAAGTTTCTAGGACTACCACCCTGCATGCAGCACAGTTTCTGCTGTGACACTGTTTTCCCTCACTCCCACAACAAACAGAATTTGATTGAGCTGTTAACAGTAAGAGAACACTTACGCTGTCTAAACTGTAAATCGGCACCATCCACAGAATCCTGTTACAATGACAAAAGAACATTTTATGTTACTAAAATTGTTATTAGTCTGAATTAAATCCAATATTTGTAGCATAGGTAAAACATGAAATATTACCTTATTATTGGTTTCTGTAATTCAGGTTGAGTATAATGGACTAAGTGTTGGAGTATCCCCCAGAGAGATATTGGTATAGTCATCAGCAGAAATATCCCAGCGATAAACCATGCCTTGGTATGAATTCCAACCTTACAAGATCAAAGTTTCAGTCTTAATACTTTCAAGTATTTCAAGTACACAAAACATTCTACAAAAACAGAGTAATGCCCAGTACTTAATTTACTGAAACCCCCAACAGATTCCTTGCTTTAGGTCTGGAACTTGTCTTGATTCAGTGCTGCATTGTAAAGTTTCTAAAAACCTGTGGATTTAAAGACTTTTTAGCTTTAAAATCAAATTCCAACTAATAATTAGTTTCATTTAACAAACTAAAATCGATATGAACGCATATACATAAAACCACAATGTCTGCTAAAACACAGGGCTGAAATTTTAAACCAAAGCTCTCTGAAAAATAACTAATAGTCCTAAATACCAAAACCTGAGAAACATAAGAGACTCTTCACAGTTTCTTTTGATGAGAATCTCTTCACTAATCCCCTACTTTACATCAACATCCTATGTTTTCTGTTGCTTTCCAGTTTTGCTTCTGATCAGTTTCTCTACAAGTCTCACACTTAATGGTATAGACTTTGATATAAACACCCATTACGCTGAACATGCATTATGCATCAGAACAGGATTTCAAACCCGAAAATTTTAACACATTAAAGACAGATCTTACTGTCATTAAGTCCTGAAAATTATACCCTGAAAAAGCCTACCTCTAGGGGCACAGACCTGTATCACATTGAGCAGCTCAAGGTTAAAATTTTACTTCTTGTTAGAGAAGTACGTGTATGTAAATCACACAACCACTGTTATGGTACCACCAGCATGAAAGAGGAGCTTCTCTACCAGTAGAGATGTTCTACTAAATTCTCCCTGATCAGACAGAAACACCTTTATGAACACCAACATTACTATTAAGTTTCAAAACCTAAGTTCTTGGATGAACTTATGGAGAGAGCCAAGTTCTTCTGGGTGGTGCCAAGCAGTAGGAACGAGAGGCAATGGGCAGAAACTGATCACAGGAAGTTCCACCTGAACACGAGGAAGAACTTCTTCACTGTGCAGTGACCAAGTACTGGAACGAATTATCCAGAGAGGGTGTGGAGTCTCCCTCACTGAAGATCTTCCAGAACCCTGTGGACACAATCCAGTGCCACGTGCTCTGGGATGACCCTGCTGAAGCAGTGAGGTTGGACCAGATGACCCACTGTGGTCCCCTCCAACCTGACCCATTCTGTGACTCTGTGACTCTTAGCTGACTCGAATTTCTTCAGAATTGTACCAACTGTTCAAGCACCAACTATTACGGAAACAGAAAGGGAAACAAGCACTGGCCTGTTCCTTTGCAGTTCACTAGGGCTTTAGCAGCAGGACAAATGTGTCCAGCAGCACCACGGCACTTCTCCAGCCTCTCCATTCACAGAATGGGTCAGGTTGGAAGGGACCACAGTGGGTCACCTGGTCCAACCTCCCTGCTCAAGCAGGGTCATCGCAGAGCACATGGCACTGGATTGTGCTCAGACTGTTCTTGAACATCTCTGGCAGGGAAAACTCCACACCCTCTCTGGACAATCTGTTCCAGCGTGTGGTCACTGCACACTAAAGTTCTTCCTCATGTTCAGGTGGAACTTCCTGTGCATCAGTTTGTGCCGTTGTCTCTTCTCCTACTGCTCCGCACCACCGAGCAGAGCCTGGATCCATGACGCTGGCAGCCCCGCTTTCGACACTGTTACACGCCGATGAGGTAACACATTTCCCCGCCGGATCCCGCCCGGGGCCGAGCCCGCTGCCAGCGGCCCCGGCGGAGCGCCCCTCACCTCCAGCTTCTGCAGCTCCCACACGCAGAGCGGCACCACCACCAGCAGCCCCACGATGTAGAGCAGCACCACGAGCGGCCGGATCCATCGCCGCCAGTTCCCGCAGGTGCACGGCATGGCCGCGGCGCCGCCGCCAGCGCTCCTCGCCCCGACCTCGCCGGGCCGGCAGCCCCTGCGGGGCGCGCATCACCGGCGGGGCCGCCGCCTCAGCTCCGTATGCCGCTCGGCTCCGTATCCCGGCTCGGCTCGGCTCGGCCCCGTCCCGCCCCGGCGCTCCCAGCGCTGCCCTGCCCCGCTCACGCCCCCGCGGCGCTTCCGACCTGCACTGCTTCCGGCCACCCCGCTCCGCCGGCCTCGCTGATTGGCTTCTCGCCCTGCCCATCACCGCTGCCCCGCCCACCGGGGACAGCGGGGGGAACCGTGCGGCCATGCCACCCCCCCCGCTCCGGGAGGGGTGGTGTGTTCCAGCCGCACCCCCCCGCGGCCGGCAGTGGGCT
>VXAD01013580.1:240197-399492 GCA_013399195.1 Dicrurus megarhynchus | reverse complement strand
GAGTACGCGTCAGGGAATCTGCGGGCAGGGCGGGAATGCGGGCGAAAGCAGCGGCACTGCTCTAACTGCCCTGCTCAGCACAGCCCCTGCCCTCAGACGCCTCCCCCGGGAGCAGCCCGGGGTGAGCAATCTCCGAGAGAGCCGCACCTCACAGTGCCAGGAGTGGACTGCGACATAGCTGACTGCGACTCCAGCGGGCACACCAATAATGCAAAATAATGCAAAATAGGTGTTTTAAACTTTAGCTATTTGTTGAACATTTATTTTTTTGTTTTGGAAGTGCCCTGTAAAAGCTGCTAAGTTGCCAGCTAAGCCTTTAGCAGTCAGTGCCAAACACAGGCCCTCCGGTGAGGAGCTAAATCAGGAGCGCAGGTGGTAACACTGCCAAATGTCCAAGGAACTGCAGCTCCAAATTCTTGGAAGGAGACAAATGCAGATTTTACTTTGAGGCGTCACTACGACGTGTGCTGGAAGAAACCCGATGAATGAAGAGGTACTAAGGAACAGGATCTCCTGTTTTTGTGTAATTGACATCTAAGAGAAGGGGTCAGTTTTCCAAGTGTTGAATGGGTTGTCAGTGAACGAGCAGCACTGTGTGGCGCTAATTCCATCTCCAGAACGCACATAATCCTCCTGGTTTTCAGCAAGAAGCTGCTTGTGCAACACTGGTAAAAACCAAACCGACAGAGTTCACTTTCACTAACTGTTAAGGCTTCTAATACTAGAGAAAGAGTAACAAAGCTGCTGCCCAGAACTTGGAGATAACAGCTGTACTAGCAGCATTCCCTGCTACTGGAAAGACTGATGTGAATTATTGTGGATGTCAATCATTCTGTACATTCTGCTCTCATGAATTTAAAATTTAATTGAAAGAGAGTTATGTCGGAACATAATAAACTGGGATTATTCCTTAGCATATGGAATCATATTAATAATTTACTAAATTAAAATGGCAAAGAAAATAGACTATTTCATAATTGTGGTTGGAAAACTGTGCGATATTTATTATTCATGAATTATATTTTTATTTGTATGCCATTTGTTTCATAGGTTTCATCATTTTTTGTTCTTACTTTGTGTAATGCAAGTGCAGATGCATGGTAATAATCGGGCTGTCCCTCTTGCCTGATCATAATTTCCCTGTGAGGTGGACAGTAAGGACTGAATTCAAATTCTCATACAGTGAAAAATCACAGATTTCCCCTCACTTATGGTGATCTTACTGTCAGCTCTTTGATATCACATCCAACAGCACACACCTGATTAGTTCGCACTCCACTCTGGTGCTTACTCACACCACCAACCTTTCCAGAGTGTTTTTATTTCATTTTATTAAAACTTAATGAGAGTTAAAAACTCAGTTTAATTTCTTTTTTCCTTTCCATCATTAGTTCTCTGTCAAAGGGCTGTCATCAGTTCTAAGAAATTGATCTTTGTTACAGAAATGCTGCCACCGCATTCTGATTATTTCCTTGTTTCTTTTGTGGGTGATCATGGAAGAGAGTGACTGGGTTTTGGATCTAGAAGCATCTGTAAGCAGTAGTTTGGCTCGTAGCTTTAGATGCAGCTTCTTTGTTTACTTGCTCACTCAGATTTGTGCATGTTAATTAGCTGGGGACGATTAGCTATATCCACAGGTCCCTTCAAACCTCAACCATCTGATTATGGCATTCATGGGAGTAAAATTGCAACAAAAGTTTGCAACTCTGATGAAGATTATAGAAACAAATCCCTCCCATACCCCATCATCTGTGAAGAAAGAAAACTGTCATATGGACCATGACCAGACATCCCTTCCAAACTAAAAATTTTTTCACTAAGCATAAAAATATTTATAGCAAATAGCATTAGCTGAAGAGCACCTTTTCTCCTTTACCTGTTACATGTTTTTCTGTTGAGAAGTTAATAGATTTTTACTGAGAATCCTTTATGTTAACTGTTTTATTTACAGCAAAGATTCCTGGACTCTGGTATGTAAATTATTCTGGAAAATAATCTGGCCATAGAGAAGTGGGCAGTACTGTTGCTTGGGTTGTACCTGCTGTAACAGCCACTGTCGATGCTCATTTGGGAAATGTTTGGGGACTGACAAAAAACCACTGTTATCTCTCACCTTGCAGCTACAGCTTTAAAACACAGTATATGTACCCAGCTGGGGTCGCTAACAAAGTTGAGAGTGCTGGAGCCTGTCCCTTCTCTCAGGAGAGAATATGTGAGACCTGCACGTGTTCCTCAGCGTTACAGGGAATGATGGATTCGCCTGTAGGTGGGGCACGGGGACTATTTCTGGGCAGGTTTTCCTCTCAGCCAAATTAAGACGTTAGCGGTGCCAGTAACACATCGAACATGAGTCAAGCAGCAGAAGACCGTGAACTAAAAAATGGGGATCCTTTTAACTGAGTTCTGATGTTTGAGCCTTTGGAAAAGCCACATATTAGTAGCAGAAAATCTTTTTCTCTCATAAAATGATTTTAAACACTTTAACCATGAACAAAATACCAAAAATTTGTCAGGGGATAAAATTGCCCTGGAACAAGTGAAACTGATTCAAGAAGGGGAAAAAAAAATATGTGAACCCAAGTATGGAAGGGTCACTGCTTTTCTTCCTTCATGGTATCAGGTTCTGTTGATTAATACAGATGTTCAGCAGGCAAATGATAGAATTGATTGGAATGGAATGGAATGGAATGGAATGGAATGGAATGGAATGGAATAGAGAATAGGGAATAGAATAGAATAGAATAGAATAGAATAGAATAGAATAGATTCTTTCAGATGGAAGGGACCTACAACAGTCATCTCCCTGACAACTTCAGGACTGACCAAAAGTTAAAGTATGTTATTAAAGGCCTTGTCCAGTCACCTCTGAAACACTGACAGGCCTGGGGCATCGACCAATTCACCAGGAATCCTGTTCCAGTGTTTCACTCCTCTCTTGGTAAAGAAATGCTTCCTGATGTCCAGTCTAAACCTGCCCTGATGCAGCTTTGAACCATTCCCAGCTGTCCTATCACTGGGTACCAGGGAGAATAAACCAGCACCTCCCTTTCTACTTCCCCTCCTCAGGAAGCTTTAGAGAGTAAGGGGGTCAGCCTCTGTTTCTCCAGACTACGCAATCGTGAAGTTCTTAGGTGCTCCTCTTAAGATATCCCCCCAGCCCTCCTTTCACCAAAAATTCAGCTTATGGAGCCTGTAAAGGATACAGCACTCCATTCACGGGCCTGCTTCCTTGAGAGACACACATGTCCCCTCATCTTTCCTATGGAAGTTATGAGTATGACAATACCAGAGAGTGAGAAATACGCTGAATGGTTTTGCAGCTAAGCAAAATTGTGAACTTACCTGGGAGAAGGTACCTTGAATATTTTCTCTGTGTGTATCCCATACTTCACAACTCTCCCCAAATGAAGCCATTTAAAAATCTCTAAATGGGGCTGTTATAGAATGTGGCAGAGTTAAACAGCATTTTCTTTCCATTTTCTCTTGATTTTTGTCTGCCTGAACAGACACCTCTCTGATTGTACTGCATGCTTGACTGGCAAACCCACACATTAAAATGCTGTACTGGATGCATTTTTGATGAGTAAATATATAGTTTTATTGATTAGCTAAGTACTTAGTAACATGCTCATATTACTAAGCTCATATTTCCCAGGTAAAGCTGCCCAGATGAAACTGAAGTTATTTTTTCCTATTGGCAGATGAAAACAAAAGAACAAACTTCACTGCTGTTCATTGTATGTTCTGCCTAAAATCGGTTAAAATTACGCATATTCAGAAGCACCTTTTTTCTTCAAAGATGTATGGAACCAATTGTAAAGTCTTCTGTGTTCCTGAATTATCTCAGTTTTATTAATTGGCACATACTTCCAAATTCCTAACTTTATTCTTTGTTTTTCCATGTAGGGAAAGATGAAAAGTGCATACACTGAAGGATGCTACAGGAGTATTTATGCAGCTGCGACTGAAGTATAGTTTAAAAGCCATGGAATAGTGTGAGTACCCACTAGGATGTGCTGTTGACCTAAAATTGAAGCCCCGGTGTTTAAGGAACTGAAACTTCAAAATTCTTAAGTGTGATGTAAACATAATCCCCATACTATTCTCCTTTGGAGATTTCAGAGAAGAAGTACAAAATACAGGGTTTTGTAAGAAAAAGCATGTGCTGGTTGAATGATAGGCAAATTTTCCTATCATGCAACTATCCTCAGCAGGCATACTTGAAGTGAGAGTTTCCTGAAGGAGCATCACAGCCATGACCACACTCAATTTACTCAATAGCTAACATTAGAACTCCTACAGCTGGACATTTTTATTGGAAAGTGTGGTCTCTGTGCTAAGACCTCCTGTATATATCACATGGGCAATATATGTAACACCTGTACATACACAAAGAAATGGAATACGTTCTATAATGAATTACTTGTATTTTTGGTCTTTTTGCCTGTTGGGAATGTAAAAATATATCAAACAGTGTTCAACTAAGATTTGTGGATTTAAACTGATACATGGCATTACTGGGTGTAAAACAACATTTGTTTATCAAGATGTGGAGTTCTGAAAATTGATATGATGGAAATATTTGACACATCATTGCTAAAGCTTGTGATTTGTCATTTCAGTAACACTGATATGTTTTATCAGTTTTGATACTTGAGCCTGGAAATGGTTTCCTGTGTAGGAATTTTCCAGCACCTGCAACTTTATAGTGGCAAACATACACTTTAAGTTGTGTATGTAGAAAGTAGATTGATAAGATGTGCAAGAGAACTTAGGGAAGGGTCTATACAAACTGTTCTGTTAAACCCAGAATGTGATATGAAGACCTTGGTAGCTGACAGTCCTTTCTCGCCAGCAACAGCTCCTGCAGGCACCCAGAATTCTCAAATTCCCTCAGCAACAAAGGGAGAAAGAATCCTCCTGGTTTTTTTCTGCTGGATTTTCCATCTTAAAAAACATAGCAGGAGTGTAAAATGTTAAAGATTCCTAAATACTTCAATGTCAGTGTAGTACAGACAGTGCTGCCAGTGGGAGTGATTAAGTGATCTAATAAGCCTTTTCTTCAATTTGACTGATTGTCTAACTGATGCATGAGGCTGGCATAATATTAAACATAGTCTTTCCAGTCATCCCTTTCTAACAGCAGACAAAAGCTGGGTTTTACTGAAGGTCAGATTTGGTCATGTTTTCTCAGTTCTTTACCCATCAGTGTTGCTAATACCAGTCTACCAGAACTGAAAGGTAGTGCTGCAAAGTTTTGTGTATACTTTGAAAAGTCTCCAATCTACAACATAAACCACTTTGAAAGAAAAAGGCCTTGGTCAATTAAAACATGTCAACATCACAACTCTTCCTTCTGAAAAGTAAGATTTTTTTCTTCTTTCTTCTGAGAGCCATGAACTAAGTTCTAGTCTGAGAGCCAGGAATTCCTCCATTCTCATTCTGGTACTGACTCTGTTGTAGCCTATGGCAATTTATCACTTTTTTTTTGTGTATGTAAAATGGAGATATTTGCTATGGGGCGATGTGAAGATTAATTACTCAATATTTATAAATCATTCTGAAAATCAGCATTATGCAGATATTAGGATTATTTCTGAGCTGTGGATTCTAATCTGAGATGAGGCCCAGAAAAGGACATAAACAACTGATGCTCAACTCAGATGGAATTTAGATGCCCTGGGTCAAAATTGCAGTCCTAAAAGTGTTTGCACATCTTCCATGAAACCCTGGAGGTTCAGAAGGCTGAGTAGAAGCTCAGGCATTTTTTATTATGAGGTGCATTATGTACTCCAGCAGTGCTCATTCATGCTCTCACAGGTACTGAAGTCCTAATAGGACTGAGCAGCCTTGTAATTAACTCAGGCTAATGCCCAGTACGTGTCCAGAAATGAGGCATTCCTCTGCATGTCTCCCTGGAGAGTTCAATCCAGTAGGTGAGCTCTGAAAATGCTGGCCCCACAGTGGAAAAATGTTTCCCTTCAGACTGGAGCTCAGTGCTTAGTACAGACAGAAATTTGGATGAGGTCCAGGTTCAATTCCCTTGTGTGTCTCCAAGGATCCAACCCCTCCTTTGGAACATGCTTTAGTCAGCAGGCAGAAGATGTTTTAGAAGATAGGAATGATTCTCTTCTCCTCTTCAATTCCACCTTCCAAAGAAAATACTCACTATTCACTATCAGCATTTCAGTCTTGCAGTTATAGCCCATTGGTGAAAAAGAAGAATTATTGTGGAATTTTACAAAAAATAGAGGAATATTCAGTTCTGGAGAAGTACAAAAATAGTTGTAGCAGCTGGGACTAGAACCTAGTGCTCTTCAGTGAGTGTCTGCTCTCTGTACCACATGATGACTTTGTGGGTGCACCAAATGCAAAAAATGTCCTCCATGGTCTGGATAAATACCCTAAACTCTGGATTCAATTATGCAGGCCAGGAAGATGAAAATCAGATGGTGTGGTACTTGGCTGTGCAGTGCTTTGTCTTCTTCCAGATCTGTCCCAGGTTCAGCCATAGGGACCTGTCAAATACAGAAGGAACAGACTCTTCCTCCCTTTCTCTCTTGCCTTGATTCTCTGTTTTTTCTCTCCAGGCTTGTGGTCGGTCGGTCCTTAAAATGAACAGACAAGAAACATAGTCCGAGCCTGACCTTTTTCTCCAGGAGTCAAAGGCAAAAGTCCTTGTGATGTTCATTAAATTAGAATTGGGCTCCAAGTATTAACAGAAGAAGATTTTTGGAGAAGTTTCCTGTACAGTACCCATTACTTAAAACTCCTGCATTTCTGCTCTGGATTCTCTAAACTGCTGTTCCCACCAAGTCAATGCCTGCCTCAACACTTTAAAACAACTTAATTAAAAAGCGATTTTATGGTGATTTGGACTCAAATGCTCTGAGATGTGGTCTGTTAAGTGACTGAAAAGCCAGCTAAAAAGAAGGAAAAGAAAAATAAATAGGCTTTTCTTTCCAGAATACGTGTATGATTGTGCTTTTATCCTTGCAAGGATATGTTTAGCAAACATTTCTAGCAGCTTGTGTCTGTGACTAGGCAGTCATCGTGGCACAAAATTGTGAAGACAAAGTTTTCACTTGTTCAGAAGTGTTGGTATAAAGAAACACAAAGAATTGGAGATGGAAATGGACTTTAATCCGTGCCAACATATAAACAGTGATGTGACTGAAAGATAGACTTCATGCTAAATACATTTCTACATATCTACAGATAGATAGATAATTATTAGTGGAAAAAAACCTCAGTTTTTCAATAATCAGGAAAAACCATAAGCCCAAATATTTTCATTCTAAACCAGCATTTTTGTTTAAACATGATAATATTAGAGGCTTTTTTTTTCTGTGCTGCAGCCTAGAAAAATCCATGAAACAGACTGAAACCCCCTGAACTGGGCCCCTGGAAAAAAAAAAAAAGGCAGCTTTTCCATATTTTAAAGTGGCTTTTTAGGCCTCCCGACTCTTTCTGGCACATCATTCTCAGACCCTTATGGACTGGGATGCTGCCAAACAGCTTTTTTCCCACAAAACTTTAATAAACTTTGAGTGCTGGACAGAAGAGTAGTGCAATTCCCAAAGAGAGATTTCACTACAGGATTCCAGAATGTGTACAATATAGAAGCTAGCCTCTGAATGAACCCAGCAATACTTTTCCTTGGATTTCTTACAAATACAAGAAATGCAGCTCTGTGTCTGACACTGGTTTAGCATTTTGCTTTTCTCTTACCACCAATATGATGCCTAATGCTGTTTTATAAATTAGATGTGCTTATTCTAATCCAAGTATACTTTGATTTTGCTAGACATTAAGCCATACTTACATTTACCTACAACCACATGAAAATATTTCCAACTACAAAGTATTTCGACACAGAAGAAGAAATGTACAGGAGGTGACAAAGAAAGAACTACCGCAAAAAAATTCCCATTAGTCACCTCAGACTCCTAGTCAGTGCTACAGCTGCTATTCCAGTTGTGGGCAGGAACACTGAACCTGATTGTTTCAGTTAATTTATACAGTGTTTATACATCAATACACATCGATCATTTATGCAGCAGGGGATCATTATCATGAGCTTGGTCCTGTTTTCTGAGCCAGCATTCCCAGGTGCATGTGAGCACTCCTGTGGATTTGGCTGGAAGTTGCTTTCACATAATTCAGAAAAAAAATTTTGAGTCAAATGGTTAATTCAGCTCTGAAGGACACTCTGACAATATCTGAAAAAAGACATTGACTCACCTTTTAATTTTCTGGTCCTTACCCTGCTTACTCAGGCAAAGCTTCCACTGACTTCCAAGAATACAGTTAAGCATTGTAAACCAGCAGCGTGTCCAATTCAGTGTGAGTTTTGCTAGAATAAAGAGAACATAACTACACAGGCCCAAAAGATACATTCATGGAGGAATACCCATCATTTACCCAAAATCTACTGATTCTCACCTCTGTTTGGTGAAGGCTTGCGCACTCTACCAAGGCAGTGTTGTTTTATCCTTATATTGTCCTTACACCCTTCCCTAGGTGCCTGCTATGGATCCTCATGGGTAACAGGAAGGTCTGACTCAGGATAACTGCTCTGGTTTTTAGATCCTTTTGATCACTAGCACAAAGAGAGACTGCTCATACATGCACAAAACAGAGCTGGTCAGGAATGTGTTGATTTTACATGGAGAGTTTTAAACTACTATATTTTTATAGCATTCATTTTTTCCTGTACAATTTCTTAAACAATTACTTTTACTGTTGAAGGACCTCTCAAGAAATGGGCTTGTTCACTCCCTAAACTTTATGCTACCAAAACTGAATGTTTTAAATGACAGTTGTGCAGTCTGAATGCAATTATTTCACATATAATCACACTACAGTCACATATTACATCCTTACCTTGTGACACTTAATATCTCCATGTATTAATCCCAAACTGCACTTCTCTTTCTTTATGCCATATTTCAATTGCAAACACATCACTTACTTGATGATCACAGTCACCTGGAGGTCTGTTTCCATGATTCCATCTTCCCATTAGAGAGTAGCTTCTGATTATCTTCTTTAGATGTATTTTCCTTTTTCACAAATTGATGCCATTTATCTTCTGTCTATATTTCTTTTTAGGCTTTAATCTGTTCCATGATGTTACTATAAAATTAAATTGATTTACTTACTTGTTTATAGCAAATCCTTCATCTTCTAAATCCCTTTGGGTTTTTTTTTAAAGTAATACTTCTGAAAGGTGTCAGGCTGATTGTCCTAAAGCATAAATTCTCTATCTTTTCTGGATAATGAACAATACAGAAAGAACTGTAAAATCCTGGATTGTGAAATTCCACACATTGCTTTGTTAAAACGCTTCAAATTTGACTTGAAAGGACTTTTTCTAAGCAGTGTTTATATTACTGAAATTTTTAATGCAGCACTCCTGCAACTCCACAGATAAAAACTAATGGTTTAGGTTTGGGTTTTCTTTCTTTTTCTTGTAAGAATGCAGTTTTGGGGCAGGAAGCTAGTTTGTGTTAGATTCTTCTTAAAGGATACATTTTTTAATTGGAGTCCAGAAGAGACTTTGTGTTCTGGACCTTTGTTCCTTTCTTAAAATTCATAACACAAATCATGACTGCCAAAGCTACACTTGATCTAGTTCTGAATTAAATCATTTGGGTACCTGTAACCACAAATTGCAGTTGCATGTCATAATGTTTGCTGTGCTGCTGAGCAAAGTTTGAGCTCTCTAGGCTGAGTTTTTTGTCTGTGTAGCAGGATTACAAATATTGAATCTAGATTAAAATTACTTTGTCTGTATCTCTTTACATCTGTAGTTTGACAGCTCTGAAATTAATCCATTGCAAATTAGACATCAAAATCTTCTATACTATGTGTATCTGAAAGTTTAGAATGTTGCTTATTCTTAGTGTAAAAGCTGCATAAAACCTTTTGCTTCCTTGATGTGAAACAGAAGCATTCATCTTTTTATTGATTATGATTCTGAAGAGGCTTTCAGAGAAAAGTTGTGGAAAATTGATAGAAAGCCTTTCCTAAAAATGGAAAACTAATTTTGTTACAATTTTGAATTGGTTTTCCCATGTTAATTTTTTGCTGTTTTCTATGATCACATGCCCTAAAACTGTCACATTTTTATCACTTTATCATCAGGAACTACCTGAACAACTCAAAGTATGTTCATGTTGGAACACTTTTAGGCCTGGATAACATTAAAATCTGAAGGAGTGGAAGCAGTCAAGATCTCAGCATAAGTTAATTCATCCTGCTTATTAGCAACAATAAGTCAACAATAAGAAAGGATCTCAGAGAGAAGGGCAAGATAATATAATTGTTGTCAGGGGCAAACTGTAAGCACCAAGTGATAGAAATTGGGATTTTAAACTTCCAATTTCTTTAACTTGTACATTACACTATTTAGAGAAGGTTTCTCTTAACTTTGAATTTGCAGAGTTCTCAGGGTTCTGTAGTGTTTGGATATTGAAAAATGGTTAACACTGAAAATGTCTTGCTGATCACTGCTCATCATCAAACTTGTAGGACTAAACATTACAAAGTTGCATTTTTAGTGTTCCATAAAATTGTTATGCAGCCTGTGTTGCCATGGGCTTGCATTTTCTTTTGGAAAAGAAATTATTAAAGTATTTATACCACAGGCAGTTAAGGCAGCATTTGGAATAGATTTTCAGCTCCCTGGTGAGCTCAAAATTGTTCTTGAATTGTATCGTTTGTTTATTTGGGTTGGTCACTCCTTTCCATTTTCCATCCTGGCACCCACTGTAACAAATTGTTGCTAACACGTCTGGAACTGTTAACCAGTTCTGTGGGTAGCATGGCAAGTCAAAGTAACCTCACTTGAACTAAGACGTAAGCAGTATATTAAATTAGTTATCTGTATTCAGTTTTGAGACTCAACATGGAAAAAAGTAATCTACTATTACCAAGTGGATCTTTATAAGAAATATGTCAGGTTGGCTTAGAGAGTGCTCCTTTTCTTGTGACATCTAATTATTTTTCATGTAATATATTTTCCAAATTATTTTACTTGATTGTTTTATTTGCATACAGAGCAATGTTTATGAAATCTCATCCCTGTGGCAAAAAAGCTGCAAAGTGGGAATGGCTGTACATGAGAGTTCTCATGCAGTGTTTAGTTAGTGCAAACTGTGTTTTCCCAAAGCCTAGAAAATACATCCCTAGAACAGCTAAATATGTAATCAGCTACAGAAGATGAAATTTTCTGAAAGGAGGCAGATCCCAAAGGCCTGCATATCGGGAGAATTGTAAGAGTTTTCAGTTTGGCTCAGCAGGGTAAGCTCCCACAGAGATACTTTTGCATCTAACAAATTCTTCAGGAATACAGCACGCTACATCCCCTGCAGTAATAAATATCGATCCCGTGGTTCCTCTGACGTGGGATCACTACATTTTAGAGACATATGTGCTCATGCTATAATATGTCCACATTGATTTCAATGGAGGCCAGAATTGTTTCAGTAAAAGTGATCTGTGTAATTGCAGCAGGCATGTCAGGGATACATAGTGGGAGGATATTCCAGCCAGTGGGACTTTTCCAGTATCTGCCTGAAGAGTGAGGAGGACACAGCAATAAGGACATTGACATAGATTATTCCATTGATATCTGTGCAATAACTGGCTTAAGTAAGAGTCACATCTTGGAAGAAGGACAGGATCGGGACAATACTCCAGATTTTCAGAATATCAGTATTCTACAACGCAGATTGCTCCTTGCAAGTAGACAATATTCCTTTTCTTCTATTCTGTCCCTGTTGATGGAGTGATGTGAGGGGAGAACCCTGTTACCTCTGACTTCTTTTATTAGACTGATTTTATGGGAAACAAAGTGTGCCAAAGCTTCTTCCCCCACCTGAGCATATGAGATGATAATTTCATAATTATTCGTTCAAGCCCCACAGAATCTTTTCTCTCCTGCTTAGCTGTGGTGGGCTTAGTCACGTTGTCACAGTTACCATTCCAATGGGCTCCATCACACATTCTGACTGAAATCCCAGTCCTGCTGAAGTCAGTAGGTTCAGCATTTTATCCCAAGTTACTACTTGAAACTTGAGACTACTTTATTGTCTAGTTTTAACTTTGATTGAGGTCTTACACTGTTAAAGTAAATGGAAGAGAAGATCTGTTTGGAGGGGGAGGTTATATTAATAATGCACTTTATATGGAAGAACAACTGCTGTTTAAAGTTCTGCCAAGCAAATTCTCATATATACAAATGATCATAAAAAGGAACTAATTCAACACTGGATTCCTTGATTTGGAGTAATCCTTGGTATTACCACTGTTGCAGTTCATTTGTGGTACAGAAAAGCCAGAACATGCTGGATATTTTGAAAAACGTTTGTCAAAGATTTTTTGGAGTGCAAGAAGGCAAACTCAGTAAGCATCTCCCTTTCTTCACAATTATCTCTGAGTTTGAGATGCGTCTTGAAACTAATACTTTAGAGAAACATTGCAGGGAAATCAAAGAATCTTGCAATGGAGAGTTATGTCTTCCTAATCCCCAGAATTTACACATTTTTTTATATAATGGAGCATGAAGATTTATAGCCCTTGCAGTGTTTTACTCCAGCTCATGAAATCTGGACTTTCTCATTACTCATGTAAACACTCTTACTTGAATTAGCAGAAGTATTAAGGTTTCTTCTTTGTCTATTAAAAAATCAGTGTATTTCCCACTAGTAGTACTGAACTGTAGAATTCATTTATCCCAAGAGTATTCTCTTAATTTTTGGTTTAAAACTTGACTGTAAAAATTTGTCACTTTTCTGGTAGTGTAGTTTAATTGTGCTTCTGTATTGGAATATACTGTGTATCTGGAGATGAATGCTTTATTAACACTGTGTAGATATTGGAAAGAAAGCTAATCCAAATGTATACTTTATTCAGAGGCCACTGTACAATAATTTTAGAGGGGAAAAGACAAAAAAACTTTAGACAGACATTTCAATAAATATGAAATGTGACTACAGGATGGCAGAGTGGTGTAATGATGGATTTCTAATCTTCCCCTCTGTTTAAAACATGTAGCAGGAAGTATGTTCTCTTGGATGGCTTGGAAGTGCTTCTCATTAATTGTTCTGGATGCTTGATTCAGTAACTTGTATTCTCTTTTTACTCCCAAGGACTAAGACTGAGATTGAAGTAAAGGCCTTATTCTGAGATGCACCAAATCATTGATTTCAGAGCAGTTTGCACTCAGTTACTCTGAGAAATGTGGGCAGAGTGCTGCTGAAGTTCAGATTGTTTTGGATTTTTTTTCTTACCACTTTGTAACACTTACTCTGTTGAGCTTTATTATTGTAAAAATAAGCTACTGTAACTAACAGGACTGCAAAGCTATGACTCAAGTGACAGCTCAGTTCTGAAGCAGTGGTGTTTGCACAGGGAAAAACTGATTCTAGATGAGATTGTAGAGGTCAATTCATTTCATCTTCCTTTAGAGAAACTGGAGATGACCTACATTTTTTTATTTAGTTCATATCTTCCTTTCCCACACTTGGACTAATGATAAGCTGTGTTTCTTTTAGAGCCACATTTTAAACATGCCTGGTTTTGGTATCTTTTTTTTTTTCTATGCAACTCAAGAGCTGTTTCTGGTCTGTAAACTTTTTATGTGTCTTCTTTTACTGTGATTTTGCAGATAATTGCTGTTATTTAGTCTTCGAAAGAGTGAGGAGTGTAAATTAGGAATACTTTGCTGAGCAAAGCTTTGGAGCACTGATTGTGTGGAATAAACTTTGCAAGGCAATGTTAGCATGCAGTCCCGGTGTTTCTTCTAATGAAAATGCGTGCTTTGCCTCAGGGACATTTGAGCAGGAATCTGTTCATACAAATGCAGCAGAATTTGAATTTGTACCAT
The DNA here is from genome assembly GCA_013399195.1 of Dicrurus megarhynchus. Classification (NCBI taxonomy): domain Eukaryota; kingdom Metazoa; phylum Chordata; class Aves; order Passeriformes; family Dicruridae; genus Dicrurus; species Dicrurus megarhynchus. The sequence continues at coordinate 385,598 of VXAD01013580.1, read as the reverse complement.
GTCTTCTCACACACTGAAACCCATAAGGCTTCACAGAATCAAATTATATCGTAACAAGATTGCAGTTAATATGTAAATGATGAAAGAGAGGCAGGAAAAAAAAGAAAAGAAGCAGCAAGTAATTCCACAAGCAAGGGAATGCACAAATACTGGCTTCCAAGAATTTGTGGGTTGTGGTTTGAGTCTCAGATGTCTTAGAAGTTGCATGCTCTGATCAAGGCTTTTTCTGCATCTGTAATGTTTATAACATCTTTCTATCAAGTGAATTTATTGAGTATGCACAAACTACATTTCAGAAAATTTCTGCATTGAGCCTGAGTAGAATTTTGTTCTTCCTGCCATCCTGCAGTTCTGGTGGAATTCTCTGTAGCTTCATAATGATGATAACTCTGTTCTGTAAAATTTATTGAAATTGGACAGAGGGTTGATAGTTGGTTTGGAAGGATGGAGGGACAGACAGGTAAACACCTGAAACTGACTGTATTAAAGGCGAAAATAAACATATACAGGTCTGAGGGTCACATAAGTATCTTTTCTCCAGAACCAAGCTAATGGTTTTGTCAGGTGAGATTTATGATGAACTATATAAGCACTTTTTTTTAATGCACAGGAGCTGGCTAGCTCAGGTCTGAAGCACAGAGTTATTTATTTACACATTATGAAAATAAATAAACACAGACATAGATAGAAGTGAAAACCCATGTATGCTGTCTCCTTGATGCAAATAAGTATAAAATATACCAAAGAGGAAATGTTTAGTGAGGTAGTTTGAAAAAATGCATGTTGAAAACAAGGAGAACATCTGTATTCTAAAACTAAAGAAAGCTCTGCAAAGTGTTTGAAGTTAAGATGTGAGACTGTCAATGAAATTTTACACTGAGTGGACTAACAAGAATTGGGAACTCTGAAGTCCACAAAAAAAGATGAATGTGACAGTTAAATGGATTTTGATTACAATGAACAGATACTACAAAAAGTTTATGAAGTTAATCTGAAACTTGTGGAATAGAGATCCTGTTAGCTGCAGATAAAATCAAGGCTTGGTTCAGTTGAGGGGAATGCAAACAGCAGGCATAAAAACATCTATAACATAAGAGTAGGATAGAAGGACACTGAGTGATAAAATATTGGAATGGTCTACCCAGGGAGGTGGTAGAATCACCATCCCTGGACGTATTTAAAAAGAGATTGGATGTGGCACTCAGTGTCATGGTTTAGTTTAGTTAAGGTGTTGGGACATGGGTTGGACGCGATGGTCTTGAAGGTCTCTTCCAACCTGGTGATTCTGTGATTGTTGTGGAAAGTTGTTCTAATGCAAAAGAGAAAGCAGCTTCTGTGTGACACCAGAATTGTGGAATACTTTTGCTGGTTCTATTTGAAAGACAGCTTTTTCAGAATTGACGGTAGATACTGTACCAGGAGGAGTATTTACCATTCTCAATGGGAAGAAGAGGAGAGAATTTATAAAGTACGTTAATAAGTTTTTCAGAAAAATTTTCCCTCCTCACTGTAGCTGCCACTTCACAACACCCTTTGTCCTTACAATTGATTTGTGAGTGGGAGCAGCAGCCACCAGTAAAAATAGAAAAAAAGCAAACGTGGCAAAAAAGAGTATGACACCTCCCAGGACATCACTTGTCACTGTTATTTAGACTCTCTCTGTCCTTCCACAGGCTGGAGCAATGGAATGAGGATCACCAGTTAATTTTTGCAGGCTCTGATCCCTAAGTAAGCTCACAAAAATAATTCTAAAGGATTCTAAAAAGTACCTCTCACTTCTGTTAGATAATTTACCCTCTTCTTTTCATTAGTTAAAAAGTTTCGTATTTTTTAATGCTGCTGCTAAGGTCAGTCAGCATTATGAGGAGTAGGAGGATAGTTTTTCCATCTAGGTTGAAGTGGTTTAAAGGATGCTTTGTGTGTGCAGGTTCATGTATGTCTGCCACATAACAGAGCCAGCTCTTGGGTTGAAAGCAATAGATGTTGGAAATGTCAGTGCTGGAAGGAAAACTTTTAAATTTTCATGATTCATGGTTTCCATCAGTGCTTATAAAGCATAAAAGTGACCTATTTCACAGTCTGAAACTTTTGCAGGTAGATGGGGCTTTTTTGATAGAAGTTAAGAACCCTAAACTGACCTAGATTGTCTCTATTGCTCACTATCTTTTGTAGACAGAAATATTGTCTCTGAGCAATCACATTACTGGTTTGCAGGTGTATGATATTTTTTGGTTCATCTAACCATCAGATAAATAGCAGTAAAGGGGAATGCACATAAAGCTTTCTCCTGTCTTGAAATAAAGAAGGAGCAATTTACAAATCCATTATGAATCCATTCCTCATGTGTTTTCTGTTTGCCTTTATCATCTCCTTAATGCCTTCTGTCAAAGCAGCAGGGAAGGTTTCAGGATGTAGAGACTCAGTAACTCAATCTTCTCGAAGGAGAGCATTGTCACTCATTTACTATGATTTCTGATACAGTTTGAGGATGAAATGTTTTAAGTAAAATTCAGCCAAGTCTCATTCCATACCATGCTCTTAGGCACTACCACAGAGCATTGTCAGAAGACTGTATTTAGGTTTATAACATATGAACATAAATTTATATGTATTTATACATGCATATATGTCACAGAGACAAAAGCACACAAAAAATACACAAACCAATTTAAAGAACTTTTTTTCAAATATACTTCATAAGATTTGTGTGAATGTAAACATTGGGGAAACTTGTGCAGCAGAAGTCACGGTAGGCACTAGCATTTTGACCTCTTAAATAAAACTATGCAGGATTACATCTTTCACTGGAAATGAAACGGATGTTTAAAAATTTGTGGAATTTTGATTACTGCTTCTTAGCCGAGCACAAAAGATGCTATAAATTGCCTAACATATTTGTGCATGAGACATATTATATATGACACCACACTATTGTGTTCCACTATTTAATGAAAGGCTACCTATTAAAAATTTTTTTAGGCAAACAGGGAAACTCTTGGATGTAGCCTTAATGGATGGAAATAATAAGGAAATCATCAGTTTACATAAATGCAAGCAATAGTTTCTATATATTGTTAATAGCATTTGTATGGTTAACAATGCTGATAACCTATTGAACCCCATTAAAATCTTTGAATGTTGTGTAAGACAGAGAACTCTGCAAGGAATAAGGCACAAAATATCCTTCTGCACATCCAGCTGTTATGAACGTCCACATTTCTACATTCACTCTGACTATAACCTCATGTTCACAATGCGAAAATAGAGTTGTGCATAGCTGCTCTGACAATAACCATATTCTCAGAATGCTGTGGACAGCTTTAATAATGTTTCACTATGTTCCACTGACCCTCATTTAAACTTAGATTTAATGCAACTATAGACTAAATAGATAAAAAGGTTCATATAGTTCAAGAATTAACGTCAGGTTAATAAAATCACATTGTAAGGTGCCCATCTGTGAGCATCTTCCATTCTTTTTGCTGATACAGATTATGTTCATTTTGTACAGAGCATTAGAATAAATAGCACAGTATAGTACTGTATTACTAATACCTCTTGTTTTGGTATTAATCTGTGTTTAAGTGCCAAATGTTGATGCTATTTAAATGGTCTCTTCCTATATCTGAATACTGAAGTGCTACAAATGTGAACTGCCCAGCTAATGTCCCGATCCATTGTAACATAAGTAAGTAAAATGCTGGTGTGGACCAAAACATTTTCCAGCATAAACCTGAAAAACAGCAACAGCAACAGCAACAATATGCAAAACAAACTGGTGTGTGGACTATATCCACCACAGAAATAGAACTTAAAAGACAAATGGGTAGAGAGAAAATATAGTCACAGATAGATTCCATTTTGGTATCTTCTCAAAAGTTCCAGCGTGATTAATTCCCGGTGACAATCAGTTAAAAAGATTGCATTGTACCAGCCACAGACACTGGACAGTTCCTGCCTGCTTCAGAAGAGCAAAACCACCCGTGTAGTTCAAGCCAGTTTTTTGGTGTCATAATCACATCAATATCCTTTTCAGAGGCAGAATTACCATCCAGTGGATCTCAGTTCACAGAACATCACAGTTACACTCACTCCATCTACTCAGCCACCTCTAGAATTAGGTACAATGGTGCACACGTCTGAATTCGTTATGGAACAGTCACTGGGTTTCCTGTTGTCATAGCTTGGCAGTGACTTTTCCTTTTTCATTCTGAAATGCTGTGAGAGTCTTTAATTTTCAGTTTATGCTGTCTTTATGGCTGCTTCGATCTGTATTGTGATTGTTTAGTTCTTGGTTTTTCCACTGAATGCTTGTTCCATTCATGGGCACTGAAGTCACCAGACTCTTAGACTGGGAGCAGCAACAGCAGAGACATGACTGGAAATAAATACAAAAGAGTAAGTAAGTAAATAAATAAATAAATAAAAAGTTAACACAAATCTCTCAGTTCTATGCAGACTGACAGCCATATTTTTCATTCAGAAATGACAGATAATTCTAGCTGAAGAGAGTGGTAGCTATATTCAGGGAAATTTTTATCCTAAGACATAAATGATTCTTGTGATTGAACACCACAAATGCAGCAAATTAGGCCCAGCCTGTGCCTCTAATTGAAGAAAAGCTTTCACAGTATGAAAAGGGAAATTTGTCTGACTAAGGTAAATAGATTGAGAACTGACAAAATTCAATACATGTTGTTAGGTGCTGGGTTGATTGTTTTTTCCCCCTCTTTATCACTGTTCACAAACTTAGGGATCAGCATGCTGCTTAGCATGGAAGAGAAAAGAAGAAAAATCCCCCAGCCTATGACTTAGGTCTCTTCTCACATCTTAGAAGAAGACAAAATTTTTTCGGAAAAGGTTCAGTGCACAAACTGAGATGTAACATTTTGCACAGTTAGGAATAGAAGCTGACTTCTTATTTACCATGTGAAAATGCTCCCTTAAAATAGTTTGGAAATCTGAGCAGGCTACAGACAAACAGGTATTCCCTAGTCTAATAATTCTTTACATTTTTTTCAGTAGCTTGTGTTCTGCCTAGTCTCAGACTTAAAGTTTAATGATACAGTCCTGTTATCTTTTGTTTTACATTGTGGATAAAGCTATTTCAGTCTTCCCTTTCCATTTCAATACTTTCTTTACTCTCATTTTTTTTCTTCCCATGTTGCCTTTAATAGGTGGACAGGGACTTGCAGAGGCACATTGTCACAAGGAAATTATTTTAGCCTTAAAATATGTTTGCATGTGTAGGAACTGGAAAATGCAGGTAGAAGCTATAATGCATATGTAATTGCCAAAGTCAGCTCGGGTGCCTGATTTGGTATTCAAGCCTGCAAATTTTAGTCACTAATGAGATTGTTTATTGCAGGCAACTTGGTGTCATCAAGAGTGGAAAATTGTTATCAACCAAATTCTATTTCATGTGCATGTCACATGCCGATAAATAGTATTTACAAGAGCATGCCTATCTCAGTTTACACATATGAGGACTGTGTCAAACTTATTTATTGGTTTAGTATTTCAGATAAAGTGGATAGTTTCACTTTCAGCTTGGTATGTGTGCTATGTGAGCTGCTAGCTGCTAAACCAGACAATTTATAATCTTTCATTCCTTTGAATGCCTCTTCTCCCAGCTGTTAAAAATAGATAACAGCCAAGTGGTTCAATACAGTTAGTTAACTGGACATAAAATCTTATCAAGAGAAGCTTACCTGGAAACAGTTTTTAAACTTCTTGCTCACAAAATACAGAGCTATGGGGTTTATACAAGAGTTCATGGTTGCCAGGTTGATGCTGATGTAATCCAAGGGCAGCAAGAAACTAGGTAAGAGGAAGAAAAACATTTAAACAGTTCACATGCTACAGAAGCATCCGTGTTCCTTGTGGTTACAGCCTCTTCTGTCACACAAATTAATTCTCTCTTACCTAGCTCCCTCAATCTAATCTTGTACCATGCCATGTCTATAATCTGTCTCCCAGATGTTCAAAAAATCCAGAGCAAAGTGATTGAAATGGTGACAGATTTGAATGTTGATTTATTGAGATTATGCTACCCCATTAAAACTGAAACTGCTGAAAATGGGTGCAGCTTAAAATAAACAAACACCACAGTTGCATTGCACAGAAACATTCCTCATATAAATTCTTAGCATGCAGCATTATGTTTTTTCAGTACAAACTATTGGCATAGAAAATGAAGTACCTGAGCAGTTCACATCTGCTGGGGTCTTTTTCATTGTATACCATTTTCTTCAAAATCCGGCTCAGATGGAGAGGGAACCAGCAAAGAGCAAAAATCACGACTAAACAGAAAACTGTCTTGGCAACTTCTCGGCGCTAGAAAAAGGAGATAAGAGTATATACTGAGTGCATAATTCATACTAGCAGGTGACTGTATTTAGTAATGTTGGCAGCAAAGTCAGTAATGTAGATAAATTATGAAAGGATACCCAAAGTGAAGCTTTCAGACTACCTGATGTACTACTCTTTGTTATGGGGTTTGTCACGTTCTTGATCCTGGCCATCCTCAACAGAACCTGCTCATCACTGAGGCTGGAGCAGCTGGAGCACACAGGTCATTGCTAGAATATTGTAGGGTTCTCTCTTATATATTGTTATATAAAGGGATACTGCACAATATATTGATTTTACTATGTGATCCTTAATATGAGATCTTGATGTTCTCAAGTAAATAGTTCCTCTACAAATATTTTAGAAATGTCGGTATTACAGCTTAATCTTGTAATACTTAGGAAATAATTTCAATTTAATGGGTATTTTATGTGGCTCTAGAGAGTTACAGATGTTTTAGTGGATTTTTGACAACACATACCAGCGGTGTTTTGTAGGCATGGGTTTGATAAAGAGAAGCATATGAAGGGATAAGGATACCACTGTAATGTAACAGTGACAAGCACTTCAAAGCTCTGTCGTTAAAGAACTTGAAGTCAGATGAGTGATTACAGTCTTGTTAGGCTTTGAATATGACTATTATAATTTCCCCTTTTTTATAATAGCAGCTTTTATCAAAACATGAAAAGAATTGTGAATTAGACATTAATGTGGACAAGGAGATAGGGAAGGAAGGAAAGGAAGGAAGGAAAGGAAGGAAGGAAGGAAGGAAGGAAGGAAGGGAGATAGTTAAAAAGACAAGCATTTGTAAATTGTGGCATAAAGTCATCCTGCAGCAGCCAGTCTGAGAAGCTTGATGGTCACTGCACTTCAGGATGGGAAAGGGTGGATTCCCCCACCTCCTAGTACATACCATTCTAGTTCTAATGGGTGGAGTAGCTTGTGTGTGGCCCTAGGACACACTGTGTTGCACTCCCGGGGCCTGATGAGGGAAAAAAATGGAGAATCTGCACAGGGGGAGGATTTTCCAATCCTCCCTGATCTGGAATGAACCAGCAGAGGAGAAACCTGTGAGAGAACTGACTCTGATGCAGAGAGGACTGCTTTAGGGATTCACATCTGTGAATATGGAAGTTGAAAGAGTGAAATTTGAAGGGCTGATGTTAACATGGGGGAAAAGCTCCAGATTGTTTTTAAAATTTCAGTTAAGCGTTAAACATCAGACAGAGCTGCCAAACCAGCAAAGTGAGACCTGGCGGTTCTGTGAGCGACTTTGTTCAGTGATCATTTGTTTGTTCTGTTCTCCTGTTGCTCTTTTCAAAGCAGCTACAGCAGTGGTACTGCAACAGTGCAATAATCCTGAGAAACAAAATCCACTCTTTTCTAAACTAGGTTATTCTACAATTGCATTTTATATGAAACTACAGTTACATATCAAAGAGCACTAAAAGGAGGGAGGATCCATGGAGTCATATCTTTATACAGAAAAAGAAACATTTTTTTGGCAAATCTTTGTCGTTTAATTTCAAAGCATTTAGCCAGTAGTGATTTGAGGTTAAAGAGCAGGAGAGCACAACTGTTAAACATAGGAAAAGAAAGAAAAGGGTTCGTTTCTTGAGCACACTGTCTTCAATGCCTCCTTATACTATGATTTAGTCTTTTGTTCCAGGTTTAAATGAATGCCTTAACATCATAAATAACCCACATCCTCACTTTGTACTTCTGTAGTTTACTGTATTCAAGTACACTTTGAAATATTTCTAATGTAACCCACAGGGAGAAGAACAATATTTTCACACATTGGTGTTTCTAATGTATTTACCTGCTTCAGGTGTTCACTGAGAGCAATTCTCAAGTTGCTGTTTCTTCTGTTTAACATTTCACAAGTCATTAGCGTATAAAAGATGGCAGTACATGCCAGTGGCATGCAGAAATAGAAACCGAACAGCCACCAATCCTTAGCATCTTTGTAAAACTGTAGATAAGGGAAAGAAAAGAGCAGATATTTTCTTATGATTCAATGCAAAATACTACAGAAAGGTCTTGGATAAGCATGACAGTTGGTACACTGGTATCTGTCTGTTTGCTTATTGTTGATCTCTTTTTGACCAACATCAAAATAGGGACTGTGGCAGTGTAAACATTTACTTTACTTTACAGATAGCCTGCCTGTACCTTTGTTGCAATCTGCCTCGGGCTGGAATTAATTTTTTTTTGGTTGTACTTTCTGAACATTTATATTCATTCATGAAAACTGGAATACAGTTGCATGAAAAAGACATGCCAAAATGTAGACAGTGTCAGTCTGAGATAACGAATCTTACTAAAGCCTGTGTCAGGAAATGCCATTTACCTCTACAGCTTCTGTCCTGATTCCAAAAAAGGAAAATTCAAAATGTCTTGTAAGTTTAATCACCTTTTGTTATCAGTGAAAAGGTTGGCAGTTGGTTTACTTATGTACTGGGCAGATAGGAGCCACTTCATAAGTGTTTGTCTGATATGTGCAAAGCTTAGGGATGGCTTCCAGTGGTACAGTTACTTTTAACCCTTTGACTGCCATTCACACCATTTGCCTTTTGTGGCAGGACACTGAGATATTGATAGAATAGCAGTACTTTGCTCTGTGTAATTTCAAGTATTAGCTGTGATGTAAGCAGTGCTGTAAGCATTTATGTATTGTGGGAAATACTACATTTGACCAAACATTTAAAATTGCTCTTTTCTGTAGAGGATCGTGTTTTCAGACTTCAGAAAATACTGTTATCTTGGTTTTTAACTTTTATGCTCAGCCAAAAGTATGCAATGAAATATGGCATTTTAAATACTTCCTGTGTCTAGGTTATTAGTATAAAAGGGATGTGTCACTCTTTCCCCCAGCTTGTTTGTTCCTAGCGGATGTGCTCTTGTAACATCACAGTTCCCACACCGAATGTCAAAATTCTTATGCTTGAGGATTTTATGAATACTGTTTGAAAAAGTCAAACTTTGACATCGTGTTTTCATTTAAAACCAAACAGCTCTAAACTTCGAAAGATGAAAAAAGTTGATACAATTTATATAGTGATGTTTAATAGTGTAAAAATCTACTTCAGTTACGTTAGAAAGTTGATTTACTAAGAAAAAGGTTTGATTTTTTCCCTCTGCCCCAACACAGCTGCATACAGAATTTGCTAGTTTAGATTATGCCGCTGGGTTCTAGGCCACAATCCCACCTCACTCTGGGACACTGTTGTGTTGATTAACTTGTTTCCTCCTCCTCATTAGCCTCCTCCCTGAGGAGGGGCTACAATCTCCTGCATAGTTGCACTTTCCTTGGGGGCAGAATTTCCCCCACTGGGAGCAGAGCTTTTGCCAGCAGAAAACCGGAAAACAATATGCCTCGTTTTTGAGGAGTTTGTACTGAGGGCATATGTAATTACTGCTCCTTCTGCAGAGAAAGGGATTACAAATACATGGAGACAATTATCTTTTCCGTGGCAAATTCCTCCAAGTCAGGCTAGAATCACATTGGCTGGGCAGTTCAAAATGTGTACTGCTGAATCCATGCCATGTTTACAAGGAAAGCTTTGTGTCCTATCACTGTTCCAGCTTTTATGAGCATTGCCTGTCGGTCGAGAAAACACACGAAAGGTCTGTGTCTCAGCCCTGACCAATACATCCCTTCTGGAGGAGGACCTGGCCTCGTGGAGTTATAAAATCTACTCAAAAATGTCTGTAAATGATTAATTGGGGAATCTGAGTTTCACAAAGCTTACATCAAAGCACAAAAATGGGTTGATTGAAGAGAAGTAGACATTCTTTTGTTTGTCTTGAAAGCGCACATGGAGCTGGTTTTCTACAGGAAATGTGCATTTTAAACAAGTTTCCTAGTGCACTCGGCCTCTTGGGAATCATGGTCTAGCATGAATCTTTTAAATCTTTCAAAGATAGTTTTAAACATGAATAAAGCTTCTAATAAAAACAGAAGTTAATAATAAATCCTTCCTGAAGTTTAGAAATTGTTTCTTGTGGTGTTTGTGGTAGTAAATACTATAGTTAAGGTTAAAATAGTATTTCCACTTTAATCTCATGTTTGTACATCCTTGCAACACATTGAAACACAAAGCTCTCCATTTTGACTGACACATCCAACATTTACTCTCAGCTTGGACATAACTGCTGGTTTGTTTCCTTAAAAATCAGACTGCCGTGGGGAGATTGGCGCTTTGAGTTATACTGAGCAAGTAAGAGATACTACTTCCTGCTAGGAAAACAAACCAAGCTATTCTACTCAGCACATTAAGAACAGAACAATAATCATTAAAGTTAGAATGCTGGTGGAAGACCTGAACTATAGTGTTTTTGAGAAGAGGGAAGAGAAGACTATTCTTTTTCTTAGGAAGAGAGGAGGTGAAGATTGTCCAGGCACATTTGTGGAGAAAAACAGGGACATTTGTGGAGAAGGGAAATTTGCTGCAGTGTGTAATTCATAAATCACAGTCTTCTAACTACAGTATCTACAGTCATATAGACTGTGCAGTTTAGAAACAAAAATATAATAAGCTCTGAGAAATTTCACTCCATCTTTACCTGCATTAATTCTTTCCACTAGGGAATTCCTTTTGTCTTCTCTTTCAATTATCTCTTGCTCTTTCTACCATCCCTACAGTCTGTGTAACCCTACCAAAGTTGGGGATGTTGCTCTGAAAAACTAATCATGTGCACTTTTTATTTTCTAAAATTCCTAGCTCCACTTTACCCTATCCTTCCCAATTCTAGGCCAAGGCATGCTCTGGTCCAGTAAAAGCAGAAGAGCCAGACACTCGAAAAATGAGAAACTTATGCTGTTATGTAAAAATCTAGTCCAGAAAAAAATACTGAGTTTTTCTCAAGACTTAAGACCTGGTGCTAACTGCCTTCTCTGCAACAAATCAGAATATTACTCTTTCTTTTTCATTACTGGATTTATGGTCCCTGGCCTTTCTCTGGATTCACAAATTTAAAAATTAAGATATTTCCTCATTGTAAGGCCAGGTGGAAAACCACTATGCCCCTGTGCAGTAATTTATTGATTCTGTAGTGACTTCTCACCTGAGCTGCTTTGCAGAAGCTGATGTGAGTATTGGCACCTCTTAATCTGCTGGAGCACAGAGGGTGAGGGGTAGGAAACATGCCAAAGCAGCCTGGTGTGGTTCAGGCAGTCCTCTTGCTCTTGAGCTGCTGCAGCTAATAACAGCTAACACTGCACAAGCACCTAGCTGGAGGTGTGGGTCTGTCAGCTTTGTAGTCATGATTTCATGTAAACTAAAGGATTCTTTTTTATTTGACTTTAATGCGTGTAGCATGGCTCCACCCTTTTCTTTGTGTGCCAAGAGAGATGACTACTGCATGGAAAAGGATGACTAATCATGGTAAAACATGTGTTTTGACATTTACAAGCTCCAAGGTGTTGCACCTTGAAACACAAAACCTTTCAAGGCTCTGGCTACCCTGATACATCTCTTGATTGTACTTTAAGCAGGCCTGAATTACAGATGTCTGTAGTAAGAATCCTCAGTAGCAAAGAAATGAAAATGCTGTAAAGCCCCATTTAATCTCTCTGGCTGAAAGCAGAGACTGTGAACATAGGATCCTCTTTGCACCAATACACATCAGAATACATTTTTTAGTTTAATGCATGAATAAATCCTGTTATCATCCAGTATCTTAATTGTCTAACCCATATACTGTGGGTTCCAAAAAGAGAAGACAGGATGTCACTTACCAACATGAAATTGTTTGTAGGTTTGAGCATGCAGGTAACGTAACTTGCATCCTTGTATCTGAAAGGTACCACAGCAAAGCCAATTGCTTCTGGGATGGCCAGTATGAAGGACAGAAGCCAAATGGAGAAAATTTCAATAGCAGTGATCATTGGGATTCCAATTCCCTGAACACGGCTCCAGGACGCAACTGCTCTGTACCTGAAAGAGACAGATATTAGTTTCTAGCCCTCAGTTTCCTTCTTAAAGGATCACGGTTCAATGTCATATGGCAAGTAAAATCCTAAAGCTGACATCTGAGACTCATATTACTTGTTTTTTCTGCCCGTTCCAGGGTCTCTGCTAGCTGTCAAGTCACCTAGGACATAACAGGGCACATCAAGGGGTGGAGAGCAGAGAGAACGGCTGCTCCTGTTCTGCTCGGGTGTGGGATTGTGTGGAATTCTGCTAGGTGGACTGCACTAATGATTTCTAATTAAAGCAGGCAAGGTTTGTGAGGACAGACTGTATCTTTCACTAGATAACTGATATACCAGAGGTAAAAAAGCTTCCAGGCACACAACCATTCTAACAGATACAAAGCATCCATCTCCTTCAGCTGCCTCAGTTGTAGCAGCAGTGCTATCCAAAGTGAAGCTGTCAGCTTGCAGGCAATGAAAGAGCGGGAAAATACTCTGGATGAAGTGAAAATGCATTTGTTCTGTTTACACTGTTCAATGAACTGAGAGGATCTTTCTACTCTACTTGTCTCTCAGTTTTCAAGGAGCTTGTAGAAATTTATTAGCTTTGAGACCTCAATCTTTCTGTCAGCTCTGGTCAGAAGGTTGTAAAATTATTCAGAGAAGACTGATAGGCATAGAATACAGAGTGCAATCCAGTCCACAAATTAAATTTTCAGTAGCAGATGTAACTGTTGTCCTGCAATAACTGCAGTAAACAACTTAGCATTTCCAACAATTTAGCGAAGACAGAATCAATGGAAAGAACCAATTTTATGTTATGATCTTGTAATAATCTGAAATTCATGCTGGAGAGCTCTTTGTCATTAATGATGTAACAGCTTCTGAACTGCTTATTTTACTTCCCTAAAATAATAGCACCTTCCCATTTGGAATTACAGTGCTACAAGGATATATCATGGCATCCACTGATGAAATAATCTTCTTTAGTTGAGGAGAAAAATGTCAAGAAAGTTCATCTTTCAAAAATATCAGATTAAGAAGGGAAATACTGGATTTTGAATATTTGAGATGGAAGGAATGAAGAGCTTCCAATGGGAAAAACATTTGTTGAGGGCTACAGGACCTAGGCTACAGAGATCAGGAAAATTTAGTTATTGAAAGGCTTTCTCAGTCGTCCTTTAACCAATACAGTAATATGGGATTCACACACAAGGTATTTTTTCTGATTTCTTGTATCACACCCCTTTTTTAGTTTGGAAGTGTGCTTATTAACTGGATGGAAGACTTGGGAATTCCATCCCCTGTAGCCTCAGTGTTTGAGGAAGGATGATGCCTGAGTGCAAATCCAGGCTTAAGCCCCTCACAAAAACTTCAGCAAGCATTGTTACCCAACATCACTGGAAGGTGTCAGAGCCTGGTGTGCCACCACTCCTGCAGAAACCAGACTGGAAACCTTTGCCTTGATATCTACAGCAGTGTCATGCACAGCACAGTCACAGCTGTGCTACGGACAGGCTTTCAGGGAATCATTTCTACAGAAATGGGTGTATAAATACTTTGAGCATAATAAAGCAAACCACAACTTGGACTTGCAAATTAAAAATAAAAATGTCTTCTAAAGGCATCCTTATGTTCAAAGAATGTGAAAAAGGAGGGAGGCAATGGTTTGCTCATGGGGAGAAGGTCTCTGAGATTGGAATTCTGAGACCATCGAAACAGATAAAGCTATTCTGGGAGAATTAAGAAAGAAATATCCAGTATCATATCTTCTCATAAATATTCATATTAAAATAAAAAATTAATTTTAAATTATTTGTCACCCTGTCATGTTTCATTTTGCCAAATATCAAATTTTGGCTTTCATCACAAAATGGAATATTCATAGAAAAACTTAAACTTTCACGCAAATGGTCACGTATTTGGGAACTTTGGAAATGTAACAATCAGTGCAAAGTTTACTTTCTACAGACTGGCAATTTTACAGTAATTTCCATCAGCTGCACAGGGTCCTATCCCATCCTAGACTGATGCTCTTAGGAAACAGGTGCTTGTACACTGTATATATTTTTCAAGGAGCAAATGTAAAGCTTGTTTTGTGTTACCTCTGTAACTATATAAGTGACAACCAATGGGTTGCAAATTGTGAATCCAATTATTTCCTTTCTTGCATTTTTGTACCTGTTCTTTTGAGTTACATCTATTTTGCATGTGAGAAGATCACTGCACAGCAGTAAGGATTTGGGTCCTGTATGTATTTTACCGAATTTTTTTTTTCAGTATACAATTCAAATAACTCTCAAATAAGGAATTATTATCTGAATAATTTTATGAATATTTTCAGCTAAAACATAAGACGTTCACTAATTAGATCAGAATTTGCTGAATGCATTTTAACCTGCAATTACTTGGTCTCTTTACTCACTGCTGTAAGAGTGATTTGAAAAATAGTGGTAGTAATAATAATTTTAGTAGTAATAATTTTTCAAGTGGGTGTTCTGTGAGTTATGTAATATAGAGGATCTTTGTCTAGCCACAAACCTCCCATAATTAAGAGTGAGAAAGTACTGCAGGGTTTATTTCCCTCAAACTTGGAAAACATAGGATGTCTGCCAGGGAACTGACATAAAATACATGCATAATGCATTGCATTTAATTCCTCACTCTAAAATCTGGGTGAGATTTGTCTAACTTTCCTTTTTTTCTGTTTATTTCCCTCTTGTCTCCAATCTTGTCTAAACTATTCACTTTTTTTCCCAGGTCACTTCCTGTTCTCTATTTAGTGTTGTGGCTCCTCTTCTGTCTCCCCTTTTCATTATCAGCTGCACATGCATGTGCTGTCAACTTGTATACATACATACAATTAAATATTTTGCACTCTTACGTAGTTATAACATGCTTAAAGCATTTATTTCAGAAGGACATCTTGTCTGGATCTGAGAACATCAGTAGGTGCTTTTGTTTCCCTATTCCTTTTAACTGCATTAGAAAATTAGATGTTCAAATGGCCCCATAATATGTTTCTGTTGTGCAAGTATCATCAGCCCTTTGTAAGAGTGAAAAGCAATGCAGGAAACACAAGAGACAAGAACAAGCACGTAAGAAGCAATCACTGTCAAGATGAGTGCCAGGATAGTTTCTAAATGTTCCTGCTGTTGATGATACCGAACTGCTCTGCTTCATTAATGGAGACCACAGCTGTTCTTCATTTTATGCAAATGTCTTAATACAAGGAAGCTCTTAGGGTTTTATTTTAATGGCAAAATCTCAACTTTTCTCATAAACTTACTGAAAGTTGGTCCAGATAAAAATATCTACCTTAGGATTACTGTTCTATGCAATGTGCTATGCAAAGGGGGCAAGAAGAGGGTGTGTACACATGAAATGAGATCCACATCTTCACATTTCTTCTTCAACCCATTTCTTAATCATTATGAAAAAAGACATAAGCAAGAGTAAAAACTCGGGCAGGGAAATATCCTTCCTCTTAGTCACACTCAGGCACTGTTTAGAAAAAGAGTCACACAATCGTCACCATCGTGACCTAGAGTTTAAAAATGCCTGAGGGGCTTCTGAGGCAAATGTGAGCTTCCTCGGAAGGGTAAATGGCTGGCTTTCTGTCAGCCTCTTAAAACCCTCTCCACATGTGAATGGCCATTGTTCCCGTTGGGCACGCACAGTTAAACCTTAGTACACTGTCAGGGCAAGTCACTCAAGGACAGTAGTAATGAGGGGAGTTTCACAATAGGATGTAGTTAGCACAGGGAACCATCACGACAGCAAAAAAGAAATTCTAAATTAAGGCTGTAGTCTGCAACAGGGACAGAGAGTCAGCAACGACCAAAACTATGGAGCTCTGGATTCACTGTAACAATTGACTCCGTCTTTTTCTGTGTCGTAGAATGCAATATATAGACACCCAAAATAATCATAAACAAGATAGTTTTCAGGAGCTTTTTTAAGCAAGAGTTAACTCGCCTATAGACCAGAAACGCTCCAGCTGTGACAGCACACTATTTCGTACTTACTCATTTTCCGTTCTAAAAAGCAACCATTAGCTGATACGGAATTTTGTATTAACATGAAAATACAACTTCCAGTGCCCATCCTGGAGCTTTCATGGTGGTTGAACCTAGATTCGATTCTTGTTAGCCAATATCAGAATCTGGCTCTATCCATCTGTTTTCTAACACACATCCTCTGCAACCACTTACTAGAGTAGCACCAGATGATGAAGAATATGTCCTTGGCAAAGTGTCTAAGCTAGGGGAGGAAATTAAATAGTCTGAGTCTGATCCCATACAAGACTTTATACTCAAATGGAAGCAACATTTGGTTGTTGTGAGGATTAGCAAATCACTCCTTGTAAAAATATGTATGCATCTACAAAAAGGTAGCTTCAGCTGAGTTACTTCCAATTCATAAAAATATATATAACAGTGGAACTTCATCTAGTGAAACTGCACTTGTCAAAATTTATCTAACAAACTGTCTGTTTCATGTGCTTGATCTATGATTATTCCTTAGAGTGGCCCATGGGATTTTATTTAATGGTGGGCAGATACTGTTTGAGAAATAGAGTTCTTTTTGTAGTTCTCAGACTCAAAACATGGAAGTAGAACAGTTGCCTGTATTACATTTTTTTGTTTGTTTCTGGCATTGGCTAATGAGGTACTAATGCAGTAAGGAACTGTATTTCAGGTATGGATACTACTAAGTGATTTATCCACTGCAAAGTTTGTACATTAACTTCTTCTGTAAAGCCAAACCAAGATTAATTTTAAAGCTTCTTTGCATCCCTGTACTAATACACATAGTGCATTTTATTTAACAGTATTTTCTGTATATCAGAGGTACTGATATTTTGGAGTAGAACATGATCAAGTAACTCAAGACATAAAACCAACTTTTACAGAATTCAAGTGTTCATCTGCTGTTGCATTTTATGTATGAAGAAAAAAATAGCAGAGGCATTAATTTTCAAACTATCAAAGCAAGTTTCCAAGATGTTTTTCAGTATAGCTCTGTTAGTTTTAAAAGTTATCAAAATAAACCCTTGTTTATTGTCCATAGGCAGTGAGTTAAAAAACGAATTTTTAAGGCTAAAGACTATGATCTTGTTCAAATACAAAACAAACAAGAGTTTGTATGAAAGAAAGAAGTTTGAATACTGAGTCAAATCCCAATAAATTTTTGTCTGGTAAAGGAAGTTGAAATAATGCTTTACTAGAGCTTATAAATACCTTTAAAAAATGTGTAAAGTTCACTAGTCCAAGGACTTAATATTATACTTTGAGCCACAGATGTGGCCAGAATATAAACAACCAGAATCTAAGTTATATCTATATTGTAGTCTGCCTGTTAAGAAGACCATGCTGAGTGCTCCCAGATTTAGGAAAACTGTACGTGCAAGAACAATGTCAAAAGAGTAAAACATACTGTACCTGTCCACACTAAGGGCACACAGGTTAAGGACTGTGATTCCCACCGATGCCTTCTGGATGAAGGGAAGGAATTTGCAAAGAAACTGTCCAAATTCAGTATTTCCGAAAGGCCACTTCTGAGCAAGGAGCTAAAGAGAAGATACAAAATAATCAGAATATTTAAACAGTAACCCAGCAAGTACATCACAATTGTAGTTATTTCTTGTCTTAGACAGTCATTGTAACCTTGAATTCTCCATACCTCAAGCATATCCTTAATACTGTGTGAATCTGGGAAATAACTGCTACTATGGAAGCACAGAAGTTGAAAGTTTACACTTAAATGTTGACCTTGTGCTGTTGCAATAGTAACTTGCATTGTTAAAAGTTGGGGTTTTTTTATTATTGTGAATCTGCCAGCAGTACTGAATAATGAAAACTAACTCAAGCCTGTCATAAATGGTTGCAATTGCCATGTCCCAGAACCAGGCAGTCAAAACATAACGCAGGGTTCACAATGAAATACCTCAGAGCCAAGTTCTGATGCGGCACGCAAGTAGATTCTTGTCATCGTAAATGTACCATTGTGTAATTCATGGCAATATTCAGTGCCAGACTCTGAGGAGTGTGAAGAAAACGCTGTGCATACATAATTTGTTCCATATTGCATTTTAAAGGACAAGCATGCGAACATGTGGGCTGTGCTTCAAGGCAACAGAAAGGCATCCATTGGAAAGATGTGAGTGACTGAGGTTTTGAGTAGCATTTCCAAGGAGGCATTTCCATAACAAATATTAGTACAGTGATTCATGTGCACAGTTGTGAAGAATTAGCATATAAATAGTAATATATCTAGCTATAACCGTGAAAGCTTTGAACATGTCTTTGAACTGAGATTTGATAGCAAGTATACATTACTAAATACAGGACACAAAATTATTCAGGACAGTAAAATCTACAACTGGCTGCAGAGTCACAGAAGATCTCCCTTTACTTGGGCTGACAGTAAAATATTAGATTACATTCAATGTAAGTAAGTATAATAAATGAAAAATTACTGAGTCTGTACAAAGTACTGAGCTCAAGGGCTATTTTGACTCAAGTAAGGGATATTTCAGCCATCATGAATAGTTCTATTGAAAAACAAAGTCACTAAACCTTCTCACTCTTGCGCTACCATTTTGTTCATCTTCTTCTCTAAGTCTCTGCTGCTGAGACTTTCTCAGAGGTAGGATGTTCATGTTTTGAGAGTTAGTTTTGCAACCACAAGGACCAGAAATATTTTTCTGTAGAAGCTTAGGTCCTGGAACGCACTTAACTAGTAAAAGTGGGTGTATTCTAGCTGTAGAATTAGAAACACAAATTCTGGTTGTAGCCCAGGACTGCAGTATTCAAAGTAAACATTTTATTTCTATTTAAATTAGTGTTAAATTGAAGCATGCTAATAATCACTACTTTTAGCAATACAAATGTTAACTGTGGGAAGTTCAAATTCACATCTGTCTTTATCTCAGTTAAGGTAGGTGTTACCTTTCTGGTTTTTCATAGCATGAGTTTTTCAGAGAACTTTGCTGTAGAGTACGGACGTTTATCACAAAATTCTAGATGAGTAGGAATTCATCTTCTCCTCATAGTCCAGCTGTGGATTTTTTGCACCCCTTCTGTTTTATAGCCATTCATCACAATGCTGAATTACTTGTGATTTTGTCCTCCAAATGATACCTCAAAAATGCTGGAAGCAGCTACGCACTGCCTGTGTCTCTCTAGGACTATATTAATATTTTCATTTAATTATTCCTATTTCAGGACAGATTTTAGCAAGTCACAGCTTTCAGCCATCTGGGTGCTAAAACTATGGATCAAACTTATGTGTGCAAGTACCTTTGCTACGGTATCCCAGTTTAGGACAGTCACTATTGATGAAGGCAAATCCCCCTTTTGCCGGAAGGCTGGGGGTCGGAATGCTTGGATTGGTGATTTAACTGTAGTCCGTACCTTCAGCAGCAAAGGTGACAAGTTTGTACCTGCAAGCTCTTGATTAACTCCTCTGATTTTATCTGTATTTATAGACTGAATGAAATACATTGAAAACTCCAGCAGAATTGTTTTCCAGATAGGTTTGCAATAGTGTAACAAATGTGTGCAGAGCATATTTCTACCTTTTGCCTAGAACTCTCATATGAGGTTTTAGTTTTTGTCAGGAAAAAAGTGTTGAAAAAAGAAGGGATGATCAGAACCCATAGTAATCAACCAAGTGTAGTCACGTGGAATTTCAGCTCCAAACTCTTGGCTGGGTTTGGGTAAAATCAGAGTAGTTCTCAGGCTGGGAAGGCTAAATTGTAAATGGCACTGCCACAGAAAAGCAGCTCTAGCAGACCTCTGTCAATCCCCTGTGCCAACCAGAGCCCCAAAACCCATTTATCATTACAGATCACACTTTAAAAGGCAACTGAAAGCCACCTATTCATTTCAGTGCCCGGACTGTGGCTGTAGCTACACCCAGCAATAGAAACGAACAAGCACTTTGTAGTGACTGTGAAACTCTGTTACTACAAGGCAAATATTAGCTTCAAAAAGAAAAGTGTTGTACTTGGAAAAGGTTCACTAACTCATTACTCCTCACGAGGAAGCTTTATCATGCTTCCAGCATGTACGCTTCAACCCCACACCCCAGGAAGCTCTCCTTTTTTGAGATTAAAAGTATTTTATTCCTCTCGTTTCTTACACTTTCCACTAATTGAAGTAATATCAGTACCAAATCATTAGACATTCTTTTCAAGTGGGTTTTAATCAAAATCCCTGGGACCAGAATTAAGGTTTTTTGATTTCAAGATTCACTTTGCAATCATTTCTGTGGGTGTACTCCATTATCACTCCACATCAGCCATGCATTCATTACTTCCCCTTGGATCAGGTGCCAATTTTTCTCTTCTGTAGATATTTTTAGTCTGATCCTGTCTTTGTTTTTACTAATTTTTGCATCAAAACAAGTCCATTTCCCTCTGTTCTGCCCTAGCATGGTATGGAAATTTCAGAGGGAAATAACACATTTATTTTGTATTAAAAAATGAGCCCAGGAATTTAATTAATCATGATTTGCTTAGGTACAATACAAGAACTGGAACTACTGGCTTTGCTCTTTGAGTACTTCTGCATATTTTAATATCCAAACAAAATGATTATAAAATTCTAAAAAATTACACTTTCTCTCACGGCTCTAGGATAGAAGAAATCAGACTGATTACTCCTACTTGTGTCCCAGTGCTCCATGAGTTGTTGAAGTGGATTGTGCTTTTGCAAGCCCACTTACAAAACCTCTGAGGTTTGAAAATAAGACATGGCAAAAGAAATGCACTTTTCCCCTTGTGCAGTCTGCAACTTAGGAGTATTTCATACTGTGGTGCAATTCCTGAGAAAAGAGTGTAGTCAACATGCATTTTTACACTGAAATCAGAAATCAAGATTGGTCTTTAAAAACTCAGCAAAGTGACCAGACAACCACAGCTTCCTTGAGCATCCTCCCTTCTGTGCTGCTTTATATGGCCTCTCTGCCCTGAGCTGCAGCTGGAGACAAACAAGACATCAGCACTGAGAACATTCCTTTGCAGTGATTTTTAAATGTCACTTCGTTGATTTTATTCTGCTGCTGCTGCTATTTTCTAACCCCCCTCAGTATGGTAGCTGATGTACAAAACATCAAGTCCCACTGTGCATCCCAGGCAATTTTTATATAGTCTGGAAGAGAGAATGTTGTAACCCTACCACATGAGTGTTCGCCAGAGTATGCTCATGTGCACCCACAGCGTTTATCTCGTACCAGGCTGATACTGCGTGTTTGCAGGCAGATGATGGCCCTGGAGCTCAGCCCAGAATAGATGGACTTGGTTGGGTGCTGGGTATAAACTGGCTCTGAGCTGCTCTATTAAAACTCCTTTGGCTCATCAAGTGCATGTCAGGAGGTCCCCTGTCTCTGCCATGTGGCATTGAGGATAGAAGAAAAACCTTCATACCTGCCCTTTCCTGCTCTGATCTCATCCTAGTGCTCTAGAGACTTCCTCTTCCTATATCCCTTGGGACCATTGTTGGACACACAAGATCTTCTTCCCAGAAACAGAACTGTGTTCCATACACACAGTGCTTGCCCCTCATGCTGCCCTCATACAGGATACTCTCCTGGGTTTCATGGCATTTAAATGTTCCATGATACTCCTGGAACAACTCTGGCACAACCCTGGAAGTCAGCTTCTATTCCGTGTTCAGGAACAATAGAAATACCTTCTTTATTCTGTGACTTAAGTTACACTTGTGCAGTAATGGAGGAAGGGACCAAGCCAGCAGATTTCATCTGTATAGATAAGATCCAGCTGTACAAGTGACCAACATCTTCTAACACGGGAGCAGGAGTTACAAAACCTGTGTAGTCTGGGGCGATTTTCTTTCCTTGCCACATAGCCCAGAATGAAAGACAAGGGAAATTCTTCTGGTTTTATTAGATCTGTTTTGGCTGGGTTTTTTCCATTGGGTTGTTTTTTTTTTTAAGACTCGTTTCCTTTAGGAGATATTGAGCTGTCTTGATAAAGCTCTGTCTTAAGTTGTGTTCTACAATTATATATGCTCTTGTCTGCTTCAAGGCATGGGCCAGACATGTACCTGGTGATTTGGGTGGAATCCAGGTGATAATCTGTCTGAGCACAGAAGTGTCTAAATTCTATACCACTGAGTTGGCTGCATGGAGTGCAAAAGATGATTCTGGCTGAAGAGTCTCACCTATCTCTGATCTGTAAGACTACTTAGTTAGGAATAAGGATGTATTGAGTCCTCTGGAGTGATATTTTGGTTGTGGTGACTCAAACAGGACCCTTCTGTCCTCATGAAGTGTCACAGGATAAGAATTCACTCCATGTTTTCAAGCCTTTCCATTCTTCCTACAACCCATATATCCAGGAGAGATTTGCACTGCTGGACAAAGCTCATCCATTTCTTGCTTCACAATTCAGCTGTGCTCCACCACTTTGCAGGAAAGAGGGAGAGCTGTAAGGGTGGAGAGGAAACACAGCCTGTCTCTAAATACTCCTTCCCGCTGCTGAAGTGAAAAACCTCAGATTTTGAAAGGACGGTGACTAGAGGAAAGCAAAGAGAAGAGGAAAGCAAAGACAAGAGGAAAACAAAGAGTAGAGGAAAACAAAGAATGAGGGTAGCCTTTATAATGCAGGGCATAAGACCAGTATTGAGTATATTGAGGTGAGATGATAGTTCAAGCTTCTGCCATCTTTGGGAGCATTTTTTTATTTCCTTATACTTAGGTTCACAACCCTGGCATGGTAGAGAAAACATGCTGTATCTCTTCAACTCTTCTTTGCAGGAAATACATTCCTGATTTTGCTACAACCAAGAACTGTCTTTTTTCCACTTTGGGTGGATAAAACACTGACTGGTTTTCTTCCTGGAAGGAAGGAAGGTTATGTGAGAATGCATGAGAACCATCAAAGGCATTTTTTACTCTGAATTGCCCTACCAGAGCCTTTTCTGCTATTTTGCTCATCTTAGCCCAGCTGAGTAAAGGTGAAGGTAGCAGAGGGTCTCATGGCATTCACTGAATGCCTACAGTGTTTTTCTCCTGCTTAGGCAGCTGTGGAAGGGTATGTATAGTTTTTACACAAGGGAAAATAGATTATACTTCAAGAGATCCTGAAAAGTAAGGAAACAAGTGCCCTAGTTTTGCAGCAGAACATTCTGTCTCAACTAACTGGAAAAATGTCTTATGTTTTAGGTTCTTGTTAAAATGCTTATATTTCTTACAAAAATCTACTTAGCAGTAAAGCATTCCTAACGACTCTAGGCATCTCCCCTGTGGTATTTTTGCTGTTTACAAAGCAGGATTACTTTCCATGGTGTTGGATATCCTCCCATCCTTCTAGGTAAACTGTTTCTCAAGCTGGGCTGCCCTTCTTCAGGGAAATGAGCTGCAAGGTGTGCTTATATGCATGGTGATTTGCTGAAAGGAATTTTTTCAATCCCTGGGCTTAATATTGCCTTTGTTATTCTTCCAGCTGTGTTTTCTTTTGTGTGTTGCTAAAAAGAGTGACAGGATTTCTAAGAAGTTACTGCAGAACTGGTAAACCCTGGATATGTGCAATCAAAACAATTCCTTGTTATCTGTAGAGTTCAGCTGGTTGAGAAATAAAGACAGCAAACATACTAAAATATTCTCTTAAGCCTAGAATCTCAAAGTACTGTACACAGTTTAAAATCCACAGGGCAGCAAGGCAGGCATGAGATGAGGAACTGAAGATGAGGGAGGAGCTGTGCATTGATAGGAACATCTGTCCCACCCCCAAAACACAGCCAGGAGCTAAAGGCAGAGTGCATCTTGACCTGAGACCTAGACTATAAGATCTCTTCCTTAACTGCTACCCTGGTATGCACATTAAACACACTCTGCTAGGAAGCTGCAGTCTGTAAGTAGAACAGATACCTGATGGATTTCCGTTCCCTGCTCCATTTTGGGAAACTTCTGCCTTCAGGACTCGGTGATCAATTCCTGTGCTACCTCTGGATTTCTGCTATGTTTGGTCACTACATGGAGACATACATGGAGACATACACCCAAATAATAGGTCCTGCTTGGAGCAGGTTCTACGGATTTCTGCACCACACTGGGCTTCCCATTCATTGCTTCTTTGAATCCCTGGTAAGAATTCATTGAAAGCCAGAATGCACTTGTTGAAGCTCAGAATTTCCTACTAATGTTGGTACTTCATTGAGAAATACACACCATACATACAAAAAAGTCTGCTTTTAAAGAAGGGTTTCTTTTCTAAGTGCCCTTAACTTTTTGTGTGCTCTTGGCTTGGCTTTATACTTCTTTGGCACAAAACTATAACTGCTACAGATGCCACTTGCTCTACCAGCTACAAGATCAGTGCCAATGTGGTTGATTATCACTCCTGTGTAGCTATAATATTAATTGTGTTGGTGAAGTTGTTCAGATATGCCAAATAATTTTTGATTCAGAAGGGATTGCTCTGACACTTACGCACATGCTCTGATGTTAAAAAATGTCCATGGCTAGAAATGCCTTAGCTGAGAGTCTTCCTTTACTGAAGAAAAAATGGACGAACATGTTTCCTTGCTGTCAGCTACTTTCCATACTTAGATTTTTAATGTTCTTGGTGGACTACTCAGAATTAGATGCTGTTGCAACTAAAGAAAGAATGAATACCAATTAACTAACCAAAAATCCCCCTGTTTTACTCAAGAAAACATCTTCTTGAGCTGTCTGAGCAGTGAACACTTGTTTTTTTCCTGGGTAGATGTCTTCCACTTTATACCAGTAAAATAATTAGGAAAATGTTATTAAAGAAACAGGTAAAAAGCTGCCTAATTTGCTTCATCTACTTTATAAACTAATGGTTTAAGCATATTCTGATCTAAGGCAATGTAGTTTATGTCAGTCCTATGTAGGCCAGTTTCTAAGAAATAGAACTCATTTGTATGTTCTTCTCTGAAGTGCATGAAACTGGAAGCAGAGACAGCTTGGGACTTCCCAGTAACAGTTAAAACTGAATTTTGCCATTCTAAAGGTGAGAGCCTTGGTCTAGAGTGCTCCAAGCTCCATGAGTTCAGGAAAGAGCAGTGGACAGCAATGTCTGTCTGCTGAACTTCAGCCGTGAGAGCAACAGCAGGAACAGCCATGAGGGTTTGCTAGAGCTCAGAGCAGCCAAGGCAACAGTGGTGCTATGGATATTCTGCTGCTGTCTTTGTACAGCCTTAGGAAACAGTGTGGTGCCTTTATGGAAAGCAGCCCTCTAAAGAAGTTTTCTTGCATTGCATCTGAATTTATTTGCTAAAAAATACACATGGCCGTGATGGGTAATGCAGGTGATCAGCAGCTTTCAATTATGTACTAATGTCACCTGATATAAGAAAAGGAACCTGTCTCTTCTTCAGTCCCTTAACCCTACCTCTACAGCAGCATAAAATATAAAACTTTTATTTTCTGGTGTTCTTTCCCCTGCAGAGAAATAATTCTTACTGATACAGGGCTTTAGGTTTTGACATCTTGAATGGCTGAGATGGGTATGTTTTGGGAAAAGAGGAAACTATCTGGGTGCTGGTGGTATAAAAATGTGATTGAAAATTAAATTGTCTTAGTTTGGTCTATTAAGGTTGGATTTATAACTGTCACCCTTCCTGTAAAACTCAATTTATTAAGATTTTTAATGCTGATTTGATACTTCAAGTGAATATATTGTGGTAATTAAATGTAATGGAGCTTTAATACTTCCAGAATATCTTCAAAGGACAGTGACTATTACTCACATCTCAATCCACTTAACAATAAGGGGAACCCACTATATAATTACAGTAACTGGAGAAAGTAACAGGTGCGTTTTTGAGCCTACTGTACCACAAAGAAAGGTTAAAAATGTCAAACACCCGTGACCACATCGTTAATTGACATAAATTACATAATTACTTGTTTCCCAGCATCATATCTTTGTTAATTGTGTAAATGCATAATGGAGTGAAGTTTATTCTCCTGGGATCTTCCACTGCCAGTTACTATAATTTTATAGCTGCTTCTTTCTAAGGGTTTGTAAAATGGATTTGAGTATCAGTAGCATTATCTACTTCTCCTTTGAAAGTAGTTTTAAAATAGTTAAGGGTACATTATGTTTCAGGAAGGTGATTATAACTATTTCTGATACTCAGTTATAACGAACAGGGTTATACATTTTGTTCTGTACAATGTGGCCATCTTAAAACTGTACTATTTGTTATTTTAATATGCAGCTGAATTCTTGTTTACTCTAATTCTGTTTTCAGACTTGTTTCGTCCTAAAAATGAAGGTCTGACCTAAAAGGTATTAAGTGTTTGACACCATTTGTTATAGAGGATACTAATATGTGGTTCAATGTGAGACTGAAACTAAAAGAATCTATTAAAATAAAGTTCAAAAGTGTATAAATTACTTAAAACAAAATTAAAAACACTTGAATTGTCTTTCATTAAAAGCCTATCACTTCAATTATCCAATCATGATATTTCCACTGGCCACCCTTCATACTGTTACTCAACAAGAGGAGCTGAAAGATGACACAGATTTTAGGATCCCTAGTGGTACAAACAGGAATGGCATTTAACAAGCTTTAAACCCAACTCCTGATGTAAGCATCCACACTACTGAGTGGTTCACATGAAAAATAGAGAAGAAGAAGAAGAAGAAGAAGAAGAAGAAGAAGAAGAAGAAGAAGAAGAAGAAGAAGAAGAAGAAGAATTGCATTTCTAATCAGATGTACTAGAGCTCCCTTATAAAGCCATAAATGCTTCCCTGTATGACAATTCATGCAGTTAACCTTAGACAACAAGGTGGTTGTATATGGTAATTTATAAGTAATTTATTTTGAAAGTTAAATCACTGAAAAATAGCTAGAAGTTAGAATTAAGCTTTAAAGGTGATTTTAATTCTGCCTTCTTACATGTGGAAATTGGCAGACATTGATGTCAAGGGGCTGCAGTTTCATTCATAGCATTTATTTATCCAACACTTCTCTGCAGCAAGAAATAATTTCTCATATAGGCTAAGGAAATTTCATTTGTACAGAGCTGATCAGAACTGTGGTTCAGTTCATCATATAAGCTAGAGCAAGACAAGCGAACCTATGGAATTCCAGAGAAGCAAAAGAAAATTAATAGACAAAAATGTATTGCAAAATAATAAAGAAACTATAAAAATAATGTTTGTTACTTTCAACTAAACTTCTAAAGAATTTTCAGAAGACCATCAAAAGGCAATTCTGAAAGGCAAAATTAATTCCAGATTTTCATTCCTCTTTGTGAAAAAGCAGCAGAACCCTTGAAAGGTTAGAAAAAATTGTGTAATAAAAATGCTTCTTCTTTCTCAAACTTGGTTCTGAAAAGAACTCGTGCCATTTTTCCTTAAAATTTGCTATCAGATATACCATGGGAAGTGCGAATGCTGCCTTAGCAATTATCCATAAAGACACAAGGGTAATTTACCAGGGAGGACACTAATATATCATGGGAGGTGCAGTCATAGAACTGCAGAATGGTCTGGGTTGGAAGGGACCTTGAAGATCATCCAGTTCCAACCCCCCAGCCATGGACAGGAACACCTTCCACTGGACCAGGTGCTCAGAGCCCCATCCAGCCTGGCCTTGTGCAGGCTCTGATTCCAGCTAAGAAGCCCAGTCCCATGTCCCATTCGGCATTCACCCAGCTATGGAAGACAGGTGAATCCCAAATCAGGCAGAAGCTAATCTTTCTCATCAGCTTGTTAATCCAAAATACAGATATCTTATCAACAAGTTGCCAATTTAATTTTCCAGGTGGAGTATTGAAAAGTGTGAATTAGAATTTCCATTAAATCACATCCATAATTATTTACAGTTATCCTAGTGTCAAATTCATATTATATTAAAACCAGATAAGGTTAAAAGACTTATCTGTAATTTATACAACTGGAAGATCAGAACCAGGTACTGCATTTCACCATAGAAAATATGTCTCTGTACAAATGTAATATATGCACACAGAGATAATTTAAATCCATTAATTAATTCGAATTTTATGATCTTGTCCTATGAATACTTGTGTTATTAAGCTGTTATGATGTCAACGTTATATAGATGCAAAATGCATCTTTTAAAATCACAGTTTCTTTAATTTTAAAATCCAATTTGAAACCACAGGGCACTAGTTATTATAAAACCATGCATTAAAATGTTTCATTTAAAACACATGTAAATAAAAGTCTTTAGAATCTTTAAGGGCTGAAATTCTGAAGAACAGTTTTTCTAATTATATAAATTAGTGTTTTATTTACTAACAGAAACACTTCACGTTTCTGCTGAGAAAAGACAGAGTCAAATATCCTATCAGCTATGCACCTGTGTACCATCCACAAAGAGACAGATACAGGCTTACAAAATTATTTGATTATTTTCTAAGACAAGTTAATATCAATGAAATGTATTAAAAAAGGGCTCAGTTCTGCTCATTCAATTGTGTTCTGGCTTGAATTATATTAGCAAATATAAATTGCATTAGAAAAAGCATTGCTTTATGACTTTGTTTAATTAAAACACTGGGACAGGATAACTTTATACCAGATAAAAGAATTGCTGAGGAGCCTTTTTACACTTTGACAAAACCAGATGAAATTTAGTATTTCAGAAATGGTCTGTGATATAATTGGAATAATTTTGAGGCTCTGCTATTAATGAATATTAAATGAAAACCTTAAGGCTCAGCTTAACTGACATAATCTTTCCCTGAGAAGCCATAATATGAAGCCTGCGTATCACAGGGAGTATTTTCTGTAAAAATATGAAGTAAGGATTGGATAATATAAAAATAGCAACTAGTCCATCAAGGAGGAGAACAGTTTATAAAAAGTCTTCCCTCATAAATTCTTTTGCTAGCTATAGCAGCTATGAGAAATGAAGAGCTCCTGTGAAATGCCCAAGGCCACACTTCGGTTAAGAGCTATGAGCTACATCATCTTTAATGGGAGATACACTTTTTCTTGATGGAGGTGAGACCTGAGAGCAAGGTTTTTGTTGCAGAACAAAAAGGAGTTGTATTCTTTCAGTAAGTGCACTATTCATTGACAAAAACCCACTAAATAGAGGAGGAAGCACAGAGAACAGCCAGCGAACCCATAGGGAACCGCAGTTAGAATGGCTCGTGGTGTCCTACCTTGTACACGATGATGGGGATATCAATGACAATATAGATAAGGTCTCCCAGTGCCAGGCTGGCTATCAGTGCGTTCGGGCCGTTCCTCATACACTTGTTCTGGTAAATGATCCTCAGCAGAGTCGCATTCCCAACCATCCCAACGATGAAAATGGCACAGGATACCACAGTGTTAATGTATTTAAAAGTTTCAGCAATCTTAGTCTGCTGGGAGCATTTGACAGTTTGGTTGGACACCGGGGGCTGTATGGTGGTGAGGAGAATGCTGGATTCGATCCCTGAGAAGGTGGAAAGGGGGTTTCCCAAGTCACTCCGATTGGCAACGTCTCTGTCAGAGCTGTCACTGAGGACAAATCCCGGGACCAGAAGCAGTAAGGAAACCCTTAAACACAAGGCTTCCATCCTGAAGTGCCCAATGAGCAAATTCAGTGAGACAAGGGTTTGGGTTTTCTCTTCAGTGTTTCAGTGAGATACTTCTCACTTCTTCACCTGCAGAGAGAAACTGTAAGCAAAAAAAAGAGAAGGAAAAAGGAGCACATAATCAGTACAACAGGTAGTCTAACACATCCAGTTTGTCACTTAGGGAGGGTATCTGAATGTCCAGCCTCTGCAGCACATATGTATAAACACCTGTTTGTACTCACTGTGCTGCTCTGAAATCTAGATTACCCCCATTACCTGTCTGACAAAAGACAAACACAAAAAATTCCTTAAGTAAGTGATAGTTTATGCAAATGAGATCCCACAAAACCCTGTTAGCTTGAGACAGAATTTGTATAGGGATGGAAAAAATACGGTAGAGGAAATTCTGTTTTAAAATAGAGTCTTGCAGGAAAATTCAACCTGCCTGGGAGACTGCTGAATGGTATTGTAGCTAAAATAAGAAGTTACTCTTTTGTCTTTGAAAAAGAAAGGTAACAGCACTGCATTAAAAACTACATGTAGTAAATTCATCAAAGTTCTGAGTATTTTTAGTATATTGCAACTATTAGTCTTTATATTATTTTTCTCTGACTTACTACTTGGATTTCAAATGAAGACTGAAAAGACATGTATTTCAAATCAAAATCTGGACCAGATCCAAAATCCCTAAATATTAGGAGGTAGATTTTATAGTCCTAGGATAGACCTCTGGCCAGGAAAACCTTCAAACTTTGTGATTTGGTCCTGAATGTAACTGCAACTCATGCTCAGTACTTAGCCACAGTGAAGTTAATAATAAAAATTTAAGCTCTTTTAAAGATAAAAAACACTTGTCTTAGTGTTCTAAGCTACAACTCATCACATTTCCAGGTAGGGAAGAAAGCATCATAGAATCCTGCCCCAGTAAGTGGGACTGCCTGCCACAGGGGTTGTAGGTGCTAAACCTCCAGTGTAACCAGGGATGCCACTTAAATCCGTTTTCTTGAAGCCTTGGTTTAGTTTAAGATTAGGATTCTAATTTTTTACATGGCTTATATCTGCAAAACAAGACAAAGTGCTGCAGTGTTGACAAAAGAAGAGTGGAAAATAAAGTATTTATAACTTTCTGATTTCCAGGGACTCGCCTGAAATATTTGGGAGGATCCTTTTAAATAAATTAATCCTAATTTCATTCCCTATGGGGCTGTTAAATGAGAGTTTATAGCAAGACGTTTACCAGAGAATGAGGGAGAAAATTTACTGATAGTACTTCTGGAGCAAGCACAGTATAAATATTTACTACTATTGCAGGCTTCTGTTGTGTGTGGTCTGTGGAAGTGTGTGTGTACCTCTAAACAGCAGCAGATGCGATGCTAACCGGAGTGTTCCTGTCTGGCATGCAGAGTGCTGTCCCTCACAGACCAGGGATCCACCTTTCAATCCTCATATTGCTGTATTTGAGATCAGGAACTGACCAACTGGCAGTTCCCATGGACTTTATTTCAAAGTTTAACGTACTAAATAGTAAATCCTCCTTTATTTAATTAAATTAAATGCTGGTTATGATGGTATCTCAGGGCACTTAGCAGCAGCATGGTGCAAGTGTGTTCACTATGGGTTTCTAAATCACACCAGAAACAACAGAGATGTTTGACTGTAATTCTTTTCAGGCAAGGATTAATACTTGTATTATTTCCTATGACTATGGTTCCTCAATTTACAAATGGGTAAATTAAATGGCTTTCCCAAGTAAATGTAATAGAGCTATGAACAGAACCCACAGCCCTATGTTTCAGTAGTTAGATTAGTTTCCTCCTTACTTTGTGACCTTTTATGTGAAAATTTGATGTATGTATCATTAAACATGGTGGTAGCATGGCAGTCACACCGCCAGCACGCAAAGCTAGGAACAAAACTGCCAATTACCATCTCTTCTCTCTCCTGAAAGAAACTTTCCCCTAAGAAGAAAAACTAGAAAGTTATTAATAGACTAACTTCTAAGGGTACTTTTTAAATAGGTTCCTGACAGCCCTTCATTCCTCTGTGCGTATTTTTGAAGTATTTATCTTGTTACAGAATACAACATGCAGCCTGCCTCGTAACACACTGGCATCCCTGATAACTTTCTGTGATAAGGTAGTCTAGGATTGTCCTTCTTCACACTCAGCCTGGGTACATGGAGGGTGTGAGGGTGCTCTGTTAATCTGGGAGCCACCCGCCTGTGCTCCTGCAGTGCTGCAGAAGCAGCCGCGGATGCAGGGAACTAAATTCCTGACTTGCCTGGAGTATCAAGCCAGAAAAATTCCCGTGCCGAGGTTCTCAAGAAGAGACCGTACTAGTGGAAATGAAATTGTTCGAAGTATTAAAGACGAGCCACAACGTTAACAGGGCTTGATCAGTGTAAGACAGCCGAGATGTGAACAGGAGCAAATGAAGCGGAGCGGGGCAGGAAGGCACTGACGGGAACAACGCCGGCAAGGGGGATTCTCTGGGCTGTTCCCAGCGAGCGCTGCCGGGGAAGCCGCCTGCTGCTCCTTCTCCAAGGCGAGAGGAAACACGCTCCTTGCACCACCAGCAAAGGATCAATTCCAACATGCGTTGGCAAACCAGTGCTGCCTGCCCCGCAGCCTTTATAGAGCCTCTGGCAAGATCCGTACATTCTTAAACTTTATGCAGTAACAGTTCCCCCAAGCTGCCTTGTGCCTGTCTCTTGTTCTCCCTCCCTTTCTCTCTCTTACACACTCACACCCGCACACAGAGGTGCACCACCGCCACCGAATCCCTCTCCGAGGCGTTTCCAGCGGTGCGGAAGGTGCCCGCGGCTCGGGCCGGGCTATTCCCCGGGTGGGATCGGGACGGGGCTCCCGCAGCATCCCGCGCACTTCCCCCGCCGCGCCTCCCCGCCCGGCTCACCCTCATGCTGGGGCTGCTGCCGCCGCCGCCGCCTCGGAGAATTTCCTCTGAGTGGCTTTTCCTGGGATAGTCTTACCAGATTCTCCTGCCTGCGTCTGACTGGGTGGAATTGAAAATCTCCACCTCCGCTAAATCAGTGAACGAAAGAGACAGACCGAAGAAGTCGGAGCGTCCCCTCTTCTCTGCCCCCTCCCCCAATTAAAACAAACCTCCAGCCCGAACTGAGCCCCTGCCAATGTTAAACACAAAGGCTGCCTCCCGGGCACAGGGGAACACGGAGCTCTTTAACTCTTTCCTCGCTGAAACTGAGCACGGCTGCTTTGCTGGACTCAGCTGAAGCACAGCCTCGGGAACCCACTGCTGTAGCTGCCTGCTGACGGCACGCAGGATTCTCAGGAAGGGTCTGTATGTGATCCCACCAGACGGTAGAGGAGCCATGAGCAAAACGGGGAAATCTGATTAAATAAACCGCTGTTGCTTTGCATTTGCCCTAGGGTTGGCCAGGATCAGAGTCTCTGAGACAATCAGTAAAACTCTGTGTGTGAGAGTTTCAAACATGCTGGATCCTGAGTGAAACTGCTCCTGAGTGAAAATTTCTTTGATCCATCCAGGACACACCTTGCTGATACATCTTAGATGCATTTACAAGGATAATAAGAGTGTGGCATTTTCTGTCATTCCTATGTTTTTTATTACTGTTCTTCTGTCAAGACAGAGGTGCAAAAAAAAATTGTGCAGAAAAAGTAGAAAGTTCATTTATACCTAATGATATTTTCTCACAGTGAGAAAAAATGCCAGTATGTCAGAGGGAGCAGCTTGTACTGGAAAGAGTTTCAAAATCCCTTCATGCTGGCAAGTTTATGAAATTTTGAGTCCTTTGTTGAATCATTTCAGGTTTCTCATTTCCTGGCAAGTTTCCATCTGGTTGTACCACAGATATTAGTTTCTAAACATATATGGGCTTCTTTTGAATAAAAAAAGGCAATCTTCCTAAATAAGATGTAAAAAAATGTCGTCCTAAAACTGCAAAAGCAGACTGAAAAGAACAATAGAAAATGTGATGCTAGTGGCCTGCAGAATTAAAATATCTGGCACTAAATCGTGTAAGAAATTTTTTAGAACTTGATCAGTTTTGCATAGTTAAAAGTGTGCTTCTGTAGTATGTTTGAAATCATCTAATAAATCTTGAACAGGAAAAAACAGCATCTGGATCGACTGGATTAGCAGTACCTTATTACTTCTGGAAAGTCATCTCAGTTAAATGAAGTGTCAAAACACGGGATCTTTGAAGGAACATACATGTTCAGGCTGAGAATCAAAGGGAGCCTACTGTTTGCAAATCAGGTAGAAATTTAATTCAAAATCTCAGGTTGCCATGAAGTTGAATAAATGCTGATAAGCCACTAAATTATCCATATATTACAAAAAAAAATTCTTTATAGTTTGTTCATAGATGCTTAGTATTAATGATTTCCTTTGTCAAGAATTGTCTACATGGTAACTTGTTGGAAAAACTGTTGAAGAGTTGGAAAGGCTGTCGTTAAAAACCATGTGCACTTTCTGGAGTGCTTTATTAAATGCAATTCTTGAATTTCTTGTGTGTTCTATAAACATTGTTAAGACCCTATTCCTTTCCTGGGACCATTTGACCTTTATGTCTAAGCAATTAGAGTGGTAGCAAAAAAAAACCCGAAACAAAACAAAACAAAGCCAAAAAGTATATTTCTGATTTCACTCAAACACACATTTGTTCTTCCAATTCATAATACCATGAATCCATGCATAACTATATTTACTATTACATGAAATAAATGTAATGAAATTATCAGATTTACTATGCTGTTAAAGATCTCTTTCTAGACAGTATTTATTACCATTTTGAGTGCTTCTTTTATTGCCAACCCACATAAGTAGTATTAGTTATTAGAAATTACTGATGTATGTTCTTTGTCATTTTCACTGTTGCTGATTTTTTAAATGGACCTTTATTTTGTCTTTAACCTTCTAGGTGACTAAAGCTCGGACATCGCCTTAAACTAAGATAAATTAAAAAATTATATTTAATTGTTCCTGCTTTTATGGTGTTCAGAAAAGTAACATGGAAAAGGAAGTTTTCATGTATGAATTATGCAAAAACTGCAGTTGCAAATGCAGCTGACCTCAGCTACTGAGAAAAGTGATAAAATGCAGTTCTTTACACCAGGATGTTTTCAGCTGTTCAAGACACTTTCACCATCATTGTAGGACTGCTGTCCTGTGCGTGGAAGAGTTCTGACTGAGGACTCTGTGTACCAATTTCAGCACAGTGAAAGTGTTTCCTCTGACCTCTTCTGTTTTGTGTCTTCAACAAACTACTTAGCTTGTCTTGCATAACTTCAGAGATTCAGAGTAAGGGCAACATATCAATCTCATTAGAAAAAAAACCAATTGGATTTGCAGCTGGAGTGAAGAAGACTATCATTTTTGTAAAGCTCTTAATTTCCATGAAGCCTTCAGGTATTAGAAAGGAATACTTTCATTTTATTGGCTTGAAATGGATGTTGAGCAAATGTGTGACCTGTTAAGCCACTTACCTTCTCAGATTTGGTATGAAATAGGAACATATGTTCATCAGGTCATGGAGTCCTAAATTGCATTACTGAGATTCAAAAGACCAAAATCAAAACCAGACATTGTCCATAATTGGCATTTCTATAAGCAGTCAGTTGGTGTGCTTATAATCTTTAGCATTTTCAGAAAACTGGAAGCTATTAATCACAAAGAATGTAAATGTCTAATTACTCTGCATTCTTTCACTAGATTTCTGATACAGTTTTTATCAGAAATAATACAAACAATAGAAAATAGGAGCTGCTTGGATAATTTGGAAAAATGAACCTAGATACTGCTGGTTACAATACTGGGTAACAGTTTCACTTTGCATTCAATATCTAGGTCTAGTGAACAAGAACTCAGCAAATCCGAAACTTCTCGTGGAAACATTCTAATTTCAAAAATACTTATTGGGCAGGTTTTTCAAGTTTTGCTGCCCCAGTTCAGTCAGAAGTTGCACCTCATTGAACAAAAAGAAGAATCATCCAAACCGTAGAGAGTATTTCTATCTTGTGTAGATTATCTGTTCTGCAACAACAGATGCAGCTGCGCAGCTGCTTTAGAAGAATTCGGTTAAAAAGAGCACTCTCCAGAAAATGTAGATTCATAGAAACTCAGGGCTCACTAATTCCAGTGATCATTGAACCAGTTGTTTACTTCTGTTATGTAACATTTCTGTTTCCCAGGAGCTGCTTTATTTAAATTCTATCTCTTATAATGCCATATCTATAACTCTATTTATGTGCCTAGCACAGATAAATCCACCTTCTGGCAAGGCTATCTTGCTCCTCTTTCCCTCCTTGCCCTCTCCTTTCCTCCCTCCATCTTGCCCATTTCTCTGTCTCTCTCATCTGTTTCCTTCATGCTAATAGAAACTTTTGGCAATTAACAATGTGAATTTCTAATTCAAAGATAATTATAGCAAGAATACTATTGTATTAGTTTTATCCTATAACTGGAAAGGTGTTTGTATTAGAACTACTGAAATATTCCTGCCCTTGGGCTATAGGAACCTGAAGCTGTGAAAGAATCAGAAGGGATAAAGGATTGAATTTTAAAGGACAAAACTGACCATGGAACCAAACAATTAATATAGGAACAACTGCATGACCTACTGATCCCAAAAGGGAATATTAGTCAGGAACTGTGGATTGGGTGTGTCTAAATTTTACAGTATCTTGATGGAAAAGTTTGAGTAAGAAGTGAGCTTCCTGGGCCTTCAGTGTGCAGATTGGAGAAATAATAATATGTGTTGTTAATTCCCTTCAATTACTGAGCATTTCAGATTCCTCTGGGGAGCACTTACCTACTGTGTGAAATACAATAGACTAAGAACATTTCTGGAAAGATTTACTCTGAGAGGTAATGTTGTTGGTCTTCATTTCCATAGATGGAAGCCCTAATTTTTAAGCTCTGGATCTTATCAATCTACTTGGTGGAAGGCAGTAAAGAAGAGAGAACCAGACTGTTCTCCCTTATTCTTAGTGACAGAAGAGGAGGCAAAGGCACAAGAAATGTCTTCTTGAAATACAAGAAATTAAATTTAAATATAGGAAAAATCACTTTCACTATAAGGATCATTAAAGAGTGACACAGGGTGCCCAGAGAGGTTGGAGAATCTCCATCCTTGAAGATATTCAAACCCCAGCTGGACACAGTCCTGAGTGACCTGCTTTAGGTGGCTGGGCTCTGAGCAGGAGCATGGACTAGATGATTTCTAAGGGTCTCTTCCATTCTCAAAAGTCTGCAAAGCTGGGATTCTGTGATTCAGATGAAACTTGCGTTATGTCAAGAGTATTTTGACTTGAGCTCTGCAATTATGGTGCTCAATATTCTTCAAGTTATGTTGCTTGTATTGGGAACTGATGTGGTATTGGATTGAGCATGAATGTCACACACACACACGAGTGCTTGTAAGTTAATGTCCTCTGGCAGATACTGTCCAAAAGGATAATGTGTGATGTTTAGTGAAATATTTAGCAAAGAGTGTACTTTTTAAATATCAGCTCTATACAGAAATTATGTTCTTCTCTTTTGAGGCCAAGACAGCAAAATGAGTCACTGTAGGGAGCATTTGGGGATCTTCAGCTGTTCTCATTCTTCATCCCCATTGTTTCAGGCTACCCTGAAACTGGCTGTGAGCTAAGGGAGTTCAGGGAACCTGCTCCAAAAAGACCAGTCTTCAATGGTGACAGATAAAAATATTTCTACATAAACCCCTCAATAATCAGTAAAATGAAGAACAATAAAATAGCAATATGTCACAGAAGATGCCTGTTACGTAATCATGAAATGAGTGAAATTATGCAATGAGTGATTAAAAGCACACAAAGGAAAAAAAAAAGCAGAAGGAAGGAAAAACAGATATAAAGATAAATCAAAATTTGATTTAAAGAATGTTAAGAGGAAGAGAATGTCTTAGATTAGAAAATCTTCCTTAACTTACAAAAGTAAGTGTCAATCTGCATTTGCAGATGGGAGCCTGTGCAGAACACAAGTTCTGCGATAGAGGAATGCTGTTCTGCTGCCAGATGCATCTTTTATTATCTTAAGCACTAATAAGCTTATCTCGATAAGATAGTGAAATATTAGAATGCCATTTTATCTAAATCTAAATAAGGTTGAAGTTATTTCTATTGGCTACTCTGCAGTGAAGCTGTTTTTCATGGAAAACCCTGACTCATCTCATTTCTTTCTAATGTTTCTGCATTATCTAATTTTTTGTTATTGTAACTAAAGCTAGGTTGAAATAAGCTGCTTGTATATTTACTTTGATACGGTAAAGTCCCATTCTTATATTATTCAATATTAAATGGTTAGCATAAACTATTCCACATATTATCTTACTGCAAGCCATATATGTAGGCCTATTTACAGACTTACCATTAAGTGACAGATTAATTACAAACTTCTGTGTGTTTTTATAGATGTAAAGGAATTCTCTGCAACACAGCTTTGAGATAAATGATCAATGTTTCTGCAAAAACTTTCACCATTATTTTCTGCTATCTAGAAAATATTGTTTATTGGAAACCAAAGCACACATTTATATAACTAATTAAGACAGTGTGAATAGAAAAATCTAGATATGTCATACTTGAGAGAGAAGGAGCTGACAGCTCTTTAGATTTTGGTGATAAAAGCTCTCAATCCTTTAGAAAGGGATCCTTCTATTTTTATGTTCATGCATGAGAGTATTCAGTCTGCTTGTTTTAACAGTACAGCTGGCTCCATCTCATTTGGAAAGGCTGGGTTAGGATACGATTATGTTCCTGGCTGTAGGATTGGTGTGATGTGCTGTCTCGTGTCGTCACGGCCTTGCTGTGACCTGGATTTCCATTGCAACGACTTTTATCTATGAAGTGGAAGAGGTGTTTTTATGCTACTTGGCTGTGTTAATGCAGGTCAGTGATACTAAGCTTCGGAATTGTCAAGAAATCTGAATTTGCCTTGCGGATTCAGAGCGTTGGGAGGCAATTAACCTTGGCTCTCTTCATTCCTCTTCCATCCCAGCTTCTTCATAGACAACCTTATCTCTTTAGCTGTGTTCTGTCTAATGAGAACCTCTCATATCTCTACATGTGCCTGGTAGTCCTCAGACACCGACACCACTGTTCATCAGCCGTCTTCCTTTTCCTGATCCTTGTCCCACTGTGGTTTCTCCAGCAGCTGGGAGTGTGCCCATTTCTTCATACACGGAACAGTAAATGGTTGAATTTTGCTGTCGTACCCTTAATCCCAGTCACAGTGCTGGGGCCTGGTGGGGTGAGGACAGACAGACAAGCAAAGTGGAAGGACTTGGCATCCCCCTTGGCTGCTGGCCATCCCTTGCTGCTCCCTGACAGACGGAGGGTGTACTGGGAAGAAAAGAGAGAATGATTTTATGTGTCTTAGTCCAAGTATCCCAGACAAAGGATCCAACTCAGTTCTGCTATCTTTGGACAGAAATATTTCTTTCTCTAGTAACAGCAATTTTATATTGCCTTATAAAATAACTTGAAGCTGAGCTGATTTCCGTGTGTCACACCGCTCTGAATGAACTTATGTCTTCTCAGATAAAGGGAAATTGTGTAAAAATAAATTAATAATTCTGTTAAAATATGACAGCATATAATCCTACATGTGTATTGGTAATTTTATATTTATTCTTGTCACAGTCAGTACTTATAGATTGTTCAGAATATGAAATGAAAAGGAACAAGAGATATTGTTGCCAGTCTCCCTTTCCTGGCTGATATTCCACTACAGTTATAAAGACTTTCATTTTATGATATTGGATTTTTGTCAGAAATAACATACAGAAGCAAGTATACAATAAGTCCTTTGTATCAAGCTTTAACACAAGACTATTCTGTTTGTATAGATTAAAAAAATAAAATTTGAGACTGATTAAACTCCTGGGCTCAGTGAGGTAAAAAATTATATTAGTTTTCTATGATAATTCTTATGAATATAGCCAAAAGCAAACTATTGTCAATAATGAAATAAAATAATGTATTTTAGCTATCAAGCAACAGTAAGCTCAGGTTTTGTATTTTTAACTACCAATTATCCTAGTCAAAAATTTTCATCTCCTCTTGATTTAATGTGCTATTCAATTAAACTATTTAGGAAGGAGGTTAAAAAATACAGCCAATAAATGCA
This sequence comes from Dicrurus megarhynchus, assembly GCA_013399195.1. NCBI lineage: Eukaryota > Metazoa > Chordata > Aves > Passeriformes > Dicruridae > Dicrurus > Dicrurus megarhynchus. The sequence continues at coordinate 345,628 of VXAD01013580.1, read as the reverse complement.
TGCAAATAGAAGTTTATGTAGTCTTTGAACTAGCAAGTTTATAATTTGCATCATACCTTCCTGGGGAAGAACATCTGGAAAAATGCTTTCCACTTACTTTTGGATGTAAAACTCATCTTTTCTAACCCATGAATAAATGGTATATGCTCAAACTTAACTCGGTCAGACCTGTGGGAATGTAATGTTCTCTTTTGCCCCATGAAACCTCTGTAGTTATTTAGAATATTGAATTATGAATATACTAAACCCCAGGAATATTTTTGTGACACAGGTGCTGAAAGCATACATGTCAAGCTTGTGGTCATTTGGTTTTTACTGCAGATCCACTGAAGTCAAAGATATTTTGTGGGACTTACAGCACTGTCGGATCAGATTCTCAGCTGGCATAAGGGAGTGTAAACCTCTTGTTGGAACTGGAAATACATTTATTAGTATTTTCAGGGAATGATCATAGATGGTGTAATTCCTTCCAAATCCCATTAGTGGACATTGAAGGGACCATGCCATCGTGTGCATGTCTCTCAAAATATACCTGAAATGGGACAGCTGCTGCAATTTTCTGCAAAAGCTGATCCTATTTCTTAAGAATTTTGATTCATTTGAATATGTTTTTAGTACTTCCTGACTTTTTAATGATTTTTAATTTATTAGTGGCTTTAATAATCTAGATAGGCAAGTTTTCAGTAAGTGTTGAAAGAAAGTTGAAAATCAAATTTGGGTTCTGAAATAATCTGTAATTTGAAACATTAGCTTGAGAATAAAAATATCTAAAGAAATCTGCATCTAAACAGGCTTTAAACTGAAATAAAACTACTTTGTACTGGCATTCTGAATGGGCCCTACAGCAGGAGTGAGAGCATTTTTAAAAATAATTAAAAATAATGTATATGCGTGAAGTTACGTTATTCCCATAAAGTTTATAAGCAAAGATAAATTTATTTTAAAAATGTAAACAAATTATTTGTACATCCATATGAAAATGAAATGAGTGGGCAAAGCTGGATTCTTGTAAATAAAATAGTTTAGCTGTCTGGCATATAGTTATAGCGAAATATCTGGATCAAAGCATCAGCAACTGCCTGTGGTTGATTCATAACATACAAGTAGCTATCTCCTTTTCTTTCTATTCCAGTAGGTGATCTTTACATCTCACCTATACTATCACTTTTGAAGTGATGGCCAAGAACAACAGAATTATGATCAAGAATTATGAACAGTATAGGACAGAAATGCCTTTTGGGTTTAGGTCTAAAATACAGTAATGGTGTAGCAAAATGCAAGAGCTTGACTTAGAACCTTTACTTTAGAATGAACTTTAGTTGGGTCAAGACCTGTGTGCTGACTCTGGGAAAAATAGGGAAAGCCATACCAAAGCCTCAATATTATTTTCTGCAATTTTGTAATGCTTTCTTGGAATTTTGCAATATACTGAAATACTTGAGGGAGTTGCTTGTGAAAAGCTCGTGCTGACATATTTTGGTCTCTGTAACCTTTTTTAATTCAGTTTGAAAAACAAATCTATGAAAACTGTCCCACCTCTGAGGAATGTTTGTTAGCTCCACTAACTGCACCTTTATTCCTAGATAAATGTCTTCAGATTAAAGAAATTTACCCACCTTTGCAGTTCTTTGAATATACATGCCTGTACATATATATCAGATACAGAACACTAGATCTCATTTATTGTCAAAATTCATATATGCAAAAAAGTCTTTCAAGTTATGCAGAAATAGGAACAAAAAGTGTATGATTTTTGCTGCTAGCATTTGGCGAGACTAAAGGGAAGTGAAACAAACAGATGTCCTAGAAGCTGTCAAGACCTAATAAGTCTGGTATTAATAGGCATGTCTGGGCCAAGCACTCTCTAGAGATAGTAACAATAATTGTTGCCTCCAGATAGTCTCATCCTCATCTCTTCAATTTTATAAAGGGTTCATATTTTCAGTTGTTGTGGATTTTATTTTTTTTTTTTTTATTAATCATTACTTATTATAATGCTGTCTGTAGATTTAAGTTCCCACCCCTAATGAGCATGAAAGAAAAGTTTAAGGGTTTTCTAGGTGGTGAGTAGGAACTGATAGTTTAATTCCTTCTGCCCTGGAGGGCTGGTATGACTTCGTATATTAAGAAATTCTGGTTTGAACAGATGTGTTTGGCAATTTCTATCAGGGCAGGCTATCTCCTTGTGTAAGTTTGTCCCATGATAGTACCCCTTGCCTTCCATTGTTACCTGATGGTTCTGTCAACTATAATTGACAGAGCATCTCCCCAGCTCAGGGAGGTGGATCAATAACACTTTCACAGTCTCCTGTTCACTTAGGACTTTGGATGTGCAATGATATTAACTAAACTTTTTTTTGTTGTTGTTTTTTTTTTTAATTTCTTCTGGTACAGTACAGCAACTTTTGGTCTCTCATTTAACCACTCTCAAACCACTTATGTGAAAACACTTTGGCCTAGTGGGGGACTTCAGTTTCTTATCACAACAGTCCTTCATGGAATGCATGCTCAGAACAGCTGTAAATGCAGGTAAATAGAGGGAGTGACACAGAGCATTTTTGTGTTCTAATATTTTTTCCCTGGCTTAGCTTAGCACCACTTGCCTTGCTGAAGAAGTAATGGCATAACTCATTCACCATCTTAGGAAGGATCTTCAAAGAAAGCAACTCTCTCTTGTGCTTTCTTATTCTTTAATTTGCTTGTGTATTCTTATGTTTATCATATTTTCATTACTTCTCTTGAGTATGTCCCCTATCATGACCTACAGTATTCTACAGGCTAGACACCATATTTTAAGATTTTTACTGAAGCATGTATCACTCTACCCTGTTTGCTGAGGCACTGCTGCAAAAGGTACCATTGCACCGTATTATTGTCTGCTTTGATTAAGCTCTGTTTCTTAGCAGTCATGCAGTTCTGAAAAAAATGTTCTGTTACCATATTCATTACAGATATTCCTTGGGACTTATTGACAGTATTTGTTTAGTCACCTATTTCTAGAGAATTTTACTTATTGGTAAGGTTTTTACACTTCATTGTTTCAAAAACGTAGTTCTTGAGATTAACTTTGAGTAATGGAGAGCTGAGATGGATCCAAAACTCTAATGAAAACCAGGGTTCTGCTTGGAAGGCAACACATATCATGATATGCATTGCATTTATCTGAAGGGCTGGGGGTTCATTGCCTTTTGCTTTATTTATGCATACATAGTAAACCTCAGAGAAATATTCATGGACTGTGTTGATCCTGGAAAGCATTCAAAAGACTGAATTGTCAGTTTAACCAGATCTTTCATTAAACATATCTAATTCTCTCCTCCCTGTACTCACAAACATCCAAGGAAATAAAACTATCAATATTAAAAAAAATACAGTCTTTGTATGTAACATTGCTGTAGATGCATGTGAAATTCTCTGTTGAAGTCCTGTGGGTTTTTTAAAGAAGTAGAGGATTTTAGGGTTTTTTAATTTCAAAATGATTTAGTCAAATGTTTTCAACCACTTAATGAAAACAAGCTGGTACTAAGCTTTTAAAATGGTTGGCACTAGGAAAAAAAAAAATCTTTGCACAGAAATGAGAACATTTCTGTGAGTCTGTGGTATTCTTTTGGGGTTTCAGTAGGAGGAACCAATATACAGAATCTACTCTCTAACTGCTTTGAAGTAAAATAGCTCCTGTCTCCCAGCTCAAAGTAGACCACAAACAGGCATCTTCTGAAGGTAGTTACCCAGATTTCAGGTGGTGCTACCCATCCATTGCTTGTCATCAATCAGAAGCTGAACAGATCCCTGTCCTAAAGCTCTCCTATGGGAAGAGAGGTTATATGTGTTTCTAATTCTCCTTATGCCAACTGCCCCTGATGATAATCCCTGTTTGCACTTATGCATTAAATCACCACAGCTGAGTTTGTCTGAAACAAATAAAGAGAACATTGGCCAGGTTGTCTTTATGGAGAAGAGTGGGTGGTGTGGAATAGGTGGTGCTGTGCAAAAGAGATGTCAGTTTGTGGCTCTGACTGTGGAGGTTGCTATAAAACTCAGGAAAATTTTTAATTAGTTTTGTGTCAAAACTGTGGAGTACTTCTTGGGAAGAGCTGATTAGTTAGTGTGTGCTGGCAGTTGCTAAAGCTTGTAGAGAGAAGGAAAAATTGAAACAAACATGTTGTAGTTAAGTGCTTTCAGCTTTCTGTTTTGTGCAGTTTGACTTTTCCTTATATTTTTATTTCTTATTAGTTTATGAGTATATTTCTGACTGGCCTGAATCAGTTGTGCTTTGCTGATGACTGCGTGAGTGTGCTGACAGTTCTCACCTTGGCCACTTTTATGTTGAAATCAATTGGTTGAAAAAGTTCTTCAGCTGGGGAAGACCAACTTCTAAATAGAGGGAGAAGCTTTAGCTTTATTTTTTGTTTCTTGTTACTTGCATTTGTTATTTTATTATAATACTATGTTTATTTAGGCTTATTTTTTTTAATTCCTTCAGTATGCTTTCTGAATATATGCTGAAGTAGCACCACAGATTTATGCCTTATCACTGTGCCTGATTTTCAGCTGTTAAGTCAGTCTATAAAATACTGTATTTATTTTAGTTATGATTGTGGTGTATGTGACTCTTTGGTGGGAGGCAAGTTTCATTCAAAGTGTATTTCTCGAAAGGAACATAGTAGTTGCTCAGCCACAATCTATGATTAGAATGCTATCCTACAAATATGAAAAAAAAACCCAACTCCAAATCACACAGAGAGTTTATAAAAACAACTTCACAAGTTGCAGGTTTAATATCTGCCTAGACTAAAATGTCGAAATGATTTGAATAACTACAGGAGAGCAAAGAGATAATCTTTCACTCTTTGCATATGTGTTTTACAAAGTAAAACCCATTTTGAATCAGATTGGAAAGATTTTTCTCTTTCCACTAATCTGTGCCAGAAGCCAATTATAGAACACATCCCAGTAATGGCAATAAATAATAGTTATAAGAGGAGAATGCATGCTACAATTTGTTGTTGCCAAATAAGACCCTTTAATAAGAAGCCTCGGTATTTTCTTTAAAGTGACATTTCAAAGGTTTTCTTCCCCATTTACAACTAAAGAATGGGTACAGTTCCAGTGTCTTGGTGCTTTTGAAAGTTAACTCAAGCAAGCATATTTTTTTATACTTCAACAGCTTCTTCCTCCTCTGAATAAAATATCTGAAGCATATAAGGAATGAAATCCTGACCACTTGGAAAATTCTTTTTGTCTCTCAGTGAAGCTAGAATTTCACCCCAAGTGACTCAAATATTATGTTATTCCAAATTGCATTGTGGAGGAGGTTACCTTGCCATTTTATACCATTTTTCTGTTTCAGATTTTAAAATAAATTCCAACTGGCATCTTGCTTGAAGCCCATAAGAGATTATTCTCTTCAGCTTCTCTACTTCATGACAGAGGTCTGAGAATATGGAATTCTGACATTTTCATACTGAAAAACAGAAGGCCCCCCACGAGTGTTCATGCTCATCTGACTGTACACCAAAGATTTTGTACAGAAAGACTGCTTATGGAGAATTAAGAATGTTTTCTGCAACAAAAAACCAGCAAGTCCAACAGTCACGATTCCTAGAGAGAGTGCCTATTTCAGTGACATTACATTAGAAGCTTTAGGCTTTCTCACCACTGATTACAAACCTCTTGCAAAGTAGGGATGGGGCACATTCAGAGTTTTTATTTGTGCATTTGCAGTGTTGATTACTCTCCTTCCATTTATTTGTTACTGGTTTATTCATAGTCTGGAAATACTGTGCTTGTTTTCCAGTGACAATAACCCACAACATTCAAGATTTTTGGGGTTAGCACTAACTCTATAGACATAACAAGCTCCATGTTGGAAGGGACACTTAGTGAAGTCACAGCTGTCAAAGTGATGACTTTAGAGACCTGCTGTCAGTAGGAGTTAAAATCTCAGCAATTTTTATGGAGCTTTGTAGTGTTCTAGTTCTAAAGCCCTTTCCCTTTTCTATGACTGGCACAGAATATACTGTGGCTACAGACCTGATGGCCTTAGTCTAGGACAGGTGTAAACCATGTCAATGTTACAAACTATATATTTTTTTATTACCAGAAAAGTAAATTGTAACACTTCTGAAAGTGCACATGATAAAATATTGGGCAGCACAGAGATATAGGAGAAAAGACAGTAGACATCCCAAGAAAGAGGGTGAAAAGCTCAGGATATATCTTGCCAAGAAAATTGTTTGAGTTTCCAGAGCTACAAGAAGGATAGTATGTTTTTTACAATAAACCCTGTCCAAATTCCTTTCAATAGAGCAACATCCTGTAGAGGGTATCCAGTAATATAGTCCATAAATAAGTATGGCTGGAGTGAGTAAAGCTGGTAAATAATAAATGATATCGTGTAATCTGTAGAACAAGTTTATATTTGAATGTTTATAGGGCATGGGAAAAATGTAACCTCCATGGAGATGAACAGGGTTTTTTATCCCTGTACCTGGGTTATTGGCTCACAGCCATCATGTATTTTCCTTTACTCCCTGTCCCTTTCTCGTTGTGAGGAAGGAAGCAGGTGATATAATTAAATTGCAAATGTACATTTCACAATATATGTTTATAATGACTATACCACTGCACATATCCCATGTGCATGAAGTTTCTGTAACTGGATTAAGAAAAAAAAGGGAATTTTTCTATATGCCCTAAAACCAGTATCACATAAAGTCAGTTTGCATCCATGATGAAAAAGTTTTTAGGGGTCTAAATTCATATCTCAGGTTGGTCCAGGATGTAGTGGCATTGCCCTAAATGAAGAGATAGGATTGTAGTGTGTGACTTGTCAGAAAAATTGGTAGTAAAGACCTCAGGTCACAAAACTCTGCCTTGAAGATCACATTCATACCAGGACACCCTCATTTTTTACCCTGGTGAATTCCATTGATTTTACTTAATTTGATTGCCTAATGTTCCAGGTATTTTCACTATTCTCTCAACATTGACATTAATAGTCTTGTTGCAGGTTTTCACAGGAATGAGACAATTCTTGCAGATTTCTTTCATTTTTGAGAAGTATCTGTGCTTCCGAGAAAGCCACAGAATCATCCTATTATTCTATGATGCTTCTCAAAAATATATTGCCTACTTTTGAGATGAACAAAACTGGTCCAGAAGCCTCAGGAGACCAGGCTTTCTTGGAATTCTTCTGTCACTTATGATCTGTCTTCGATGCAAATGCCATTCAGAAAATCTTTCCCACAGCATTTTGGTGCAGTGAGACTTGGCTTTATCTAAAGAAGCTTCTTGAACATTCGAAAATGTGACTTACCAAATCTCAGACTGAGCTGATGTTGACAGTCAGTGAAATTGGTTTAATTTACATCCACAGAAATACTTTTTAAGTGTGTTTTCTTGAGAACACTTCTGAATCCAAAGTATAGGCCTTGTTCCACCTGTAAATTAGAGGGTTTCAGTAGTTCCCTGTTTATCTAATGTGTGTAGTTTGTGTTCTTACATTTCTACAATTTTTGGATTTCTTAGCAGGTGCCAGATTCTCCGCATAGAATCTGGCCTTCCTCTGAAGAATTCTTAGACTTTTTTTGTAAACCAGGACAGCCAGAAAGGATAAAATAAAAAAAAAAAAGCTAACGGTATTTAGTCAACATTTGAGTACAAACCATCAATATGAAACAGATTACAGACTTGCAGAATAGCTGGAGTTGGATGGAGCTTTAAAGATCAGTGCAGAAAATGCAGTGTTTAGATGCAGTGGCAGGTAGGAGCATTTCCCAAGGATACAGGGAAGTTCTACAAAGCTTTGGTGAAATCCTGTGTGTTCTGTTTGAGGATGCATGTTCCTTCTGTGCATATTGCATTTATCTGCTTGCTTCTGTATTTAAAGGTTATCTGTTCTCCTTTTGAGATGATATCTATGATGATATACCTAATGTCCTGATTTGCATGGTCAGGGAGTGTTTTCACAACATTTAAATGTTGGCCATGAACACATAGAGGTGTCTGTACTCATCCCGCCTAATTGATGTACCTAAGCTAGAAGGGTCATCTGTCTAGAATCTTTCCTAGTCACTGGGGAGAGAGAGATTTTTCATCTGCTGTAAAGGTAAACCCCAAATCCCTCCTAACATAGGCACCGACCTGTGATGATTTAAATACCCTCTTTTCTGCCTTCAGCCATCTTTATTAACATATTCCTGCTTTGTATAAGAATTTATTTGTTCAGTGTCCAACTTGGTGTGAGAAGACTTTGCTAGGTGTGTCTACTAACTCATAAAGAGTGCTGATCCTGGCTCAAAAGACTTGGAACCTTTAAGGAAATGGGAAGAGAGATACAAAATGATACACACATGATGTTACCTTCTCAGGGGTATTGTCAGATTTAAAAGTGCCTCAATCTTGCCATGGTTAGGGAGATGACCTTTGAAGTTCTTGTCTCTGTGCAGATGAAATTAGGCATGTGCAGCTGTTAATAAATTATGTGCATAGATGGATGTTCGCCAGACTTTAACTTATGAGTGTAGTTTTTGCATGGGCACCTTGGTAGGACTGTATCCTAATCAGATACCGAGTTCTAGAGAGAGTAGGCTGAATATAGAGAAACTGGGAAATAATATAGAGAAATTATATAGAGAAATTATAGTTTCTCTGATAGTACACTCTTTTTGGTTTGTTGTTTTTTTTGAAAGAAATTTCAGTATGTATGAATTGGAGAGTTTATTGGCAATGATTTGCACCTCTGTGCAAAACATGTGATTTTCACTTCGCCACTCCTTGTGCAATGTTTCAATGATGTATGATTTTCACATTCTGCTTGTCATCTCAATGTTCTTCATTTACTGAGAAGTCCCATTGTGTCTTTAATATCTGGACTCTCAGAGTTACTACTTCGAAATGTTAAATTCCCCCCCAAAATATAGGCTCTTCTATATCCACTTCTGTGTATCTAGATTCAAAGAACTACCAAACTACAGAGTGGTTGAGGTTGGAAGGTAACTCTGGAGGTCATTTGAGCAGCCAGCAACCTGTAGCTGGTTGTTCAGTCTTACGATAACAAAAAGTCTGTCAGCTGTATTTTCTGACAATCATTAGCATTTATGTGTAAAAGTGTATTTGTTGTGAATAGTGCTCAGAGCTTTAATCAGCAGCTAATTACTGCATAACTTTTGAATTTTGAATCTGTAAAAGCCACATAACCACACTTGGGAATATTAACAATATCTTATTCTCATGTATTTACTAAATATTAAGTTATTGGATCTTGAACAAATGGGTTTCAAGTATTCAACTCTCAAATGCAAGTTGAAAGAACTAGAAAAAACAGCTGGAAATAATTAAGTAATTGGTTTCTTCTCTCTGGTGACAGTAATAGCTTCTGTAAGATGCCCCCAACTCAAGCTTAAAAATCTGCAGTATAGATCCTGTCAGCCACATCAGGAATCAGTCTAGAATTTGTTGTCCTATGGAAGCATTTCAACTCCAGGACATCCTTTTGCCCTCACAGAACTGTTAACAACTGCTTCATGTGTTCTCTGCAAACGTGGACACTCCAAAGAAGTTGAAGTGTAGGCTTGCTGTGTGTAGCAGTAAGAATAAAGTTAAAAGGCATATTGTACATTTTATTAGTGATTCAGTTTGTGGATTGTTTTCCCAGAGAAAAATTTGCAAATACAGAACAAAAATTTTAGTGAGCTCAAATTCGTGTATGTCCCCATGGTTTTTCATCATAATGTGAACAGAGCTTACCACTACAAAAATTCTTTCTCTGTGCTCCATGCTTTGTTCACAGTTTATATATTGTTCAGTGTGCTTGGATAAGAGTTGCACTTCAGGTGTATCTCTCTAAGATGGTAACAGTTATTCTAGTTCACCACAGCAGCTTTAAAGAGTAAAAACTCTGTTGGAATCTTCAGTGAAAACATACCAAACTGAACATGTGTGTTTGCAAACCCCATACTTGCTGCCCATGTAATTATTGCTTTCCCCATATATAGTTAGTTGGAAGCTAGTCCAACAGCCTAATTCAAATCCTTCTGAAATTAAATGGATTCTCGTCCCTGACATAGACTTTGGATGATGTATCATTTTTTAACTTCAGTAGTAGTGTTTGGGCTTCCACTGAATTTATAAGATGACTTACATGCTATTTAAAAATGCTGGTATAAATAATTGCTTTCTGAGTTTCCTTCCTTATTGAATAAATCCACCGTTAGGAGAACTCATAGCTGTATGAGACACAGCAAGTATGAATGTGTGTCTGTGGCTAAAGAGTGGAAACTGAAATGTAGCTGAAACAGAGCAGCACAGCTCCAAATGCAATCTGTAGGTCAGATTCTGGTTGCAATCCACGGATGCGGACTGTGTGAGTAGCACCAGTTCTGGATTTACAGTGATATCAAATAGGTTTTAATTGAAGCTGACATGAATTAGGTCAGAATTTCAGAAATGGTCAGTTAAAATTGACCTTTAAAGTTAATATTGGGCATCTTGATTAAATTACCTAGTATCAGCTGGGATGAACTTCTCGGAATCACATTGGAGGTGAAAATTATCTATGCTCAACCTTTCTAAAACTTAGGCCATAGAATCATGACTTTTAGACTGGCTTGGAGAGCATATGAGAAAAAATCACCGTGAAACTTGGCCTTAAGGATCAGAGCAAAATATGACTATGCTGAAAAACAGTATGGACTGTGAGTACATTTGATTTATTAAAATACACAAGGGTTTCTATAATAGTTCTACAAAAGTAATGTTTTATTTAATTTCTTTAACTCTGTATTAGTACAGCCAGTAGTAGAATAGGGCTTTTTCAATAATAAAAGCTCAAGGGTATTACAGTAATACAATTGCCTGCATCAGGTGCTCTTAAGGCATCGTTTATCTCCATGTCCTGTAGATCATAAGCACAGGTATATATGGAACATATGTTTATTTTCTTAGGAGATGTAGAGGCTTGGCATGTGTAGTGGAATTAGTTAAGGTGTGTTACAAACATCCCATGTGTGCATTTCTGGAATTCCTCCTTCCTATATCCTCTTCTCCAGACTGTGTTGATTTTGGTTTGTGGCTTTGCTTGGTTTGAAACACATCACATTGCTCACTTTCATTTGTAGAGCAAAAGTTCCACCTTTTAAAATTGGCTGTGTGTATCAATAACATTATCTGACAATTCTAGTTCTGTAACTGCAAGGCAAACATTCTGTATGTTGAGCATGCAGAGCTATATAAATGTGTTTACTACAAATGGGAAGAACTTAATTCTTCTTTCGTGGTTTGGGTGGCATTTCTTGTTTGGCTTTGGTATCCAGGATTGTTCTAGCTTTTGGTTTTTTCTTACCATTCTTACTCTGATCAGGCTACACCAAAACCCACTGGGAAATGTGTGCATTTTTGTGAATACTTCACAAATACCTTTGGTTACAAAGAAATGGGGCACTGGGGAACAAAAGATGTCAAGGTTGAGTCAGCTTTGGCTAGATATCCAGATGCTTTTGTCCTGGAAATTGAGCAAGAACAGTTGCCTTATGAATCTTTATTCCCTCTCTGTGTCAGCCAGATCAAAAGTACTATAAGAGTAACCTCTCTCACAATCTTTGTCTCAATCTTTTTTCCCCCTCTTGTTTCTTTGACTTCATCTTTTGCATATTCCTTAAAGGGGACAGTTCAGAGTGAACAATATAGTATTGTGAAATATGCATAATATATGCTTTTGGAATTTTCAAGGAGAGTCTGAAGTAGTTTTCCCGTTTATGAAATTCTTCTGTCACAATGTGGGCTTGAGTCAAAACTCGGTTCAGGTATCTGAATTCCAGTGGGATGTAAGCATCTCACCTGTTTGTCTTTCTGAAAGCTGAACTCGGTGGTGATCCAGAGACAGGAGCAAGCTATTGGACATGTTGAAGGACAGCTTGAAACACCAGCTTTAGGTAGTGAGACTGGTGATAAAGCAGAGAAGGGGCATAGAGACATTCTTGAAGGGTGTATAAAGATGGGTCTTTGTTTGCTTTTAAGGCAGTTGGATGCCAATGAACACTTTTGTTGTGAAGGATGGAGCTGGAGAATACTAGGGAAGTTAAAGAGGAATAACTTTTATAAAACTTCAAATTAGAAAGCTAATTGTTCTACTGAGGCTATGGAGAACAACTTTTAACAATATTGGTTATCCCTTAAATTCTTGAAATAATGCATCTTTGGAATAGTTGAAGCTTTCTAACTAGTATTTTTCCAATGAATAAAATTCCTTTACTGCACTGATATCAGCTATGTTGCCACTTCTACAGCCTCTTTATATTCGTGCTGCCTGGATGAAGGACAAGGTCATTCATAACTGCTTTCAGTTCAGAAAGTGCTCACTGAATTCTCAACTCATAAAGGACTGATGCCAGACTTGTCAGCTACTAGTCTCCATTCATCCTGGTGGTTAAGAGCTTGAGTGCCCAGTCAAAGTTTGACTTTTTTAAACTTCCTGTTACTCATGGTAACTTTGGGTCTGCATTTTTGATGACGAAACATGAATTATGTTTCCCAACTTTCACATGAGGCTTATCCTCTTGTATTACAGTTACTTTGAACTGATGTTGTTTAAAATTGCTGTTAGGCAATAATTTAAAAGAATTATTGAGAAATGTCTGAATCTATAAAACGAATGTCCTGTGGTTAAGTCACATTTTGTAACTGACATCCTGGTTCTCCAGTCCTACGTCTTTTTCTCTCCCCTACTCCTTATTTTTTAAAAGGAATTTCACATGGAGTATCCATTTAGGAACAGTAATTCATTTCTCTTTCGGGAAAAGTAGAACAGGGTGAATGAGTAATTAGTTTCTTGGAAATATATGTTAAACTTAAAATGACCCTTTTTTCAAGGAAAAAACCATGTGCATTTTACTGGGCTGATTGCTGCTAGTTTCCAAACGTTACTACTCCTATTTTTTTAGTTTTATTATTTTGCTAGCACAAACATCTTCATACCTACTGGGATATTCCTAAGAATGGAATTCTGTCATCTCCTTTTCTGATGGATGCCTGGCAAAGGCTTTTGAGAATCAGCGACTCGTGAGGCTTAGCTGACTTATTCTCAATGTTTTCATAGCAAGCAGTGTCCAGAATTGGGCCCAGATTTTGCAGTTTTGGAGGCTCTTACATTGTAAGCAAGGCATTGGAGTGAAAAGACTTTATTTCTTTTCTTACTTGGTAACTAGATTCAGATGCATTTTCCTTTTCCATGCAACTTCTTGTGAACTTAATGAAGAAAAAGAACACCAGTGCAAATTAAATCACAGGTTTTCAGCAGCATTTGCCAACTGTCACTTGTTCTTGTACTGTGCTAAATACACACAGTGTTCTCTGAAGAGTTGGGTTCAAACTTTTTTTGAAATAAGAACACTGATAAGTCATTAGGAACTCTGGATGAAAAGGAAAGCAGGGACATTGTGCTTTATGTTGCTCATTACAAAAATGTGGGATGTGGTTGTATTTCAAGTGCAATGCCATTGTAAAAGAGGTGCTGTGTGGGCAGGGTGACCAGTCTGTGGTTAAGCAGGAGGCTGGGTACTGGAAGGGTGAATTTTCCTTTGGAGATGCTCACATAGGAGTTTTTGCTCCAACGGTGTGCTGTGCTTAGCCCTCAGGCAGTCATACTGCAGGTGCTGCTCATGTAGAAAAGTGATTTGGCTGGTTAGTAAATATACAGGTCACAGGAGCCCTTTGAGTAATGTGTTCCTGCCCTTGTGTGTAGATGGTACAGAACATGGCCAAAAGCACAGGAAAGAGGAGAACCCATGTTTTCCCTTGATTCTCCACAAATGTATTTGAAAAAAAAAAAAAGTCACATCAAGGTTCTTGACTGTGCTTCAGAATGGGGTTTCTTTAGGGAAAAAGAGTAAAAATTGGTGGTGTCCTGGGCAGGTAGGAAGATTGGAACTGTATAAACTGTATAACTATAATGAAAGACACTGAAAAAGAAACCAGGCCTCGGTCTCTGTGGACAGTTTTGATATTTTTGAATCGGATCACTTCCCCATGCTGTTGCCATGGTACTCATTTGGCAGCAAAACCACATGAGCAGGCTGGCACTAAGAGAAATCCCCCAATTTTCCATGTTAGGGGAGGAGGAGAATCAGTAACCGAGTGGGAGGACCATCTTTGGTCCGACAAATTTGTGCTCTTGCATTGTCCCAGGCATGAGAAGGCTGATGGATTATCTTGAAAGGATGGCAAAGGGGATACACACTTGATGTATTTCATGTCCCTGTTGCAAGCACTATTTAGGCTCCTGGTCCATGTCTGCTCCCAAGTTCAGTTCAATACAGAGTGAATGTTATTACAAAGCTGTATTAGTTCTGAGTGGGAAATAGGACCCCAGAACTAATGAGCGAAGCAAATGTAGCTGCACCTTAGATGCATTGAAGTCCCTCATCTTTGACTTTCTCATCCTTGGTCTTCCTTCCTTCAGCCATCTCTGATTTCCCAGAAGCTGCTCCGTATGTGTGCAGACCACTTAAGCCTTTCTAAAGATTCTAAATTAAGGAGCACTTCCATGAATTGTCATCTACAGTTCATCTTGTAGTGCTGGCGGGTCCTGGCAGAACTGTGCACTGCTGCTCAATGTGGGGAATGGTGGTGGTTCATTTTTACAACAAGCAAACCAAAGGAGTTTTTCTTCTTGTTTCACTTACAGCAGAAACCCAGGAAAAGGCAAAACAAAATATGTGCAGAGCTGACTTTCTCATGTTTTCAGCCAAGTAACTTTGTCCTGCATTGTTTAATATTATTAAAGTGGATGAAGTGTTTGACCACGTTATACAGTCTCATCATTAAGAATGAGAAGTATCACGTATCTTAGAGGGATGAAGAAATGGGGGAATCATCCAGCAGAGTGGAAGGAAGTGGCATTTGTACACCCTGCTGAAATATGTGACTCCCTTCAGCCACCATGATGGAACTGTTTTGCGTGGTCATGCTGGATAATTTCATACCCTGTGTGTGAGCCTAGAAGCACATGCTTGAATTCTGTTTTATTCATTCTAGGCCCATGAACTTGTGGATTTTTCTTTTTAAAGCTGTACTGACCACTTCTATTTTGTCCTTCAGAATTCTGACTTGTTTTGCATTAAGTTCAGATTGCAATAGTTTGGTGGGGTGGGGTTTTTTTGGTTTGTTTTGATTTTGTTTTGCATTTTTTGTTTGGTTCGTTTTGTTTGGTTGGGCTTTTTTGTTGTTGGTTTTTGGGGTTTTTTTGTTTTTTAATGGTTTCCTCATGGTTTTATGTCAGGAAAGGTTTAAATGTCTGAAGAATTACATAAGCTACAGTTCATTTTTTTTTGTGCATTGCAACTTGTCGTTGCTTTGTTTTATAAGAATGTGGCTTTTAAGTTGCTTTTAAAAAGTGCCTTTCTCTTATTTTCCCAGTGATAAAAACAAGGTGCCACATTTTGATCCCCTGCATTCACAACTGTCATAAATCAGTCAAGTATTACAAATGTAACTGAGAATTTGGCCTAGATTGTGTAAAGCCCCAGGGAAATCCTATAGCTGTGTGGGAAACATCTAGCTTTTTTTGTGTTTTCCCATTCACTGCTCCTCCTCTTTCCTGTTTGGCTTCTGGGATTCTCCCCAAAGAAACCCAAGACGTGTCTCTCTCAATACAAGTAGACAGAGCATAGACACAATATTGGATTTTGTGCCTCTTGAAAGAACAAATGAGTGTAAGTTCACATTATTTCCAGTTCATGTAGTGGTATTAGCTGAGTTGCCTGTTTTTATGACAATAAAAGTCATTCAAACAGATTGTGATTTAGCCTCTACAATTTTTGGGTGGTTAAAAGATCAAAAATAAGATGGTGGGGGTTTTGAAATAAACCAGAAAATTAAATACCAGATCTTATTCTTTTAGTCATCTGGAAGGACATTGTAAGTTGTGAATTTTGCCCGATAAAGTCAGCGTTAGCTCAAGTTAATGCTCTGCTCTCTGCTCTTACTTGGACATGCTGTACTTCATGTTATTAAACTGTTTTGACTCGTGATCAAAGTTCATGCTACCACAAATCACCAGCTGGCTGGAAGGGTCTGTACAGTGGCTGTGGGATCCACAGGCTGCAGCCCACATACATTTCCTACAGACTTTTGAAATTCCTCGCTACCCTTGTTCTGGAAATACAGAGAACATAGAAAAGACGGTTGCATTACCTGTTTCTAATAAACATTTAAAACATAGAAACAGTCTGTAATCATCTGAGGCTGGACACATGAAATGAATTAAGCTTTAGAATGAATAGTTACTTTCAAATCTGCTGGCTTCTCCCTGTGTTTCGCTCTCGTGCTCCATTTTTCAGTTTGCTGTGTCAAGGCAGGAGTGCATTTCATACACTGGCTACAAAATAAGAGAAAACACATGCAAAGCAACTTCAGGTCCTACTATTTAAGTGACCAGGGTCTGATGCATTTCTCCCAAACGATGATATTTCTCATCCCACTACAAAAAAGTAGCTCAAGAAGGTTATTTATTTATTTTTATTTAGGGACTTTGTGATCTGGTTTATTTATGGAGATTCTTGTTCCCATGCTGATTTTTCTTCTCTCTATATTTTCAATCAATTATTTCATTCCCTTCTCTGCTCTATCCAGTCTGATCAAATTACCATATGTATAAAATTCAGCTGCAAGATTTCTGGCTTGCCCTGGGTCCTGGGAACATACCACCCTCATTTTGATCTCTCTAAATTAGCTTCCTGTACAATTTCCTGTCAAACATGAGTTTCATGAGATTTGTCCTTGAATGTGTCTGTGATCATCCCTTCTCCCTGTAATGAAATTTTGGCTTCCTAACTAGCCAGAACGTTTTCACCAAGCCAGTTTTTATAAGAGCAAATACTAATGAGATTTATTTTTATTTTTTTAAGGTAATGACTTTTGGAAATATATCTGCAGAGATAATTCAGGTTAACTCTCATGAAGGAATTTTAAGCAGGGGTATCTGATAGTTGTGTGTTTGTGTGAAGGAATCTGCCCCCCAGCATGCTGTAAATTACTTTTCATATTATTTATTATGATCTTAATTTCATTAATTTTCTTCCATCTAGATAAAATAAAATGAAATGCAGGAAGAGAGCATTGTCTGCTAGCTAACACTATTGCAGGAATAGTTTTTATTGCAGCTTGATGTATGACTAAGATGACATTAATAAGAATTCTCAAATGCAAGTGTTATTTCCTGAGGGATAAATCCTGAGGATGTGGATGTTTTGTGTCTCACTGAGTCAGCTTCTGCTTCAGGATGCATTTATCCCATCTGAAAAATCAGGCAAATATGACTTTCTGTGAGTCTCAAATCAGGTGATACTTTCAAAACTTTTTCTCAGATTTGCTCTTTACTACTTTCTTTTGGGTATTACAAGATTTAATTCTGTGTGTGGTGCAAGATTAAAAGTGTAGATGCACAACTTGTAAAAATCTCTTTCCTCACTTCCCAATTTGTTTCTCAACTGAATTATCTAAGGAGTGTGTTCTCAAACTGGAGATTTGCAGGGCAGGAGGCTAATTATAGCTCTGCTTCTGGCAGGGGATGCTTTTTCTGCTGACTGACAGACATAAGAAGAAAAAAGTTCAAAGAAACATCTCCAGGTAAACCTGGAATAAGAATAGCTGATTTTTAATAGTTTGTTGAAAACACCAAACAGGGAAAGCAGCAAATAAGTATGTTTTGCTTTCATGCATTATTTGTAGGATAACATCCAAAAACTCAAAAGAAAAAATTCTTAACACTGAGATTTCCCTGAAATTGTCTAATTTTAAGAATTGGTGATTGCTGCATGGTGTTTTCAAGATGAATTTTGCCGACTTCATAGTCAAGCAAGAATCCTTTGCACCCACAGCTGGTAAACCACAGAAAAAAGATGAATTAAAGAACAACTCCTTCTGCTGTAGAGCATTTCTTTTCATAATATGATTACTTATGTGGGATGTTTACATATACTCCAATTTGTCACTTTTTTTCTTGTCATACTGGACTGAAGCTTTAGTGGAGCGATACCATGTGAATGATTGAACAAGTCTGATCTTCTCCTTCAATAAGTCCTAGCTAGAGCCATGAAAACATTCTTTGTTTTCAAAGCTTTTTGCCTGTGACCATTCCTTTTGATTATTGTTCTAGCCGTTGATGTTTCTTTTTGACATATCTTATGACAAGAAAAATTTTGTGAGCTTCATTGTAGGTGTTAGGGATCAAAGCCTAAAAGAGTTATGATGTGCCCTCCCTCTGGCACTTTTGGTGTGCATTTTGTGGTCAAGAGCAGCGTTTTTGCTCTGTAGAGCAGCTGCCAGTATATGGGGTCTTGATCCTGCAAACCTTGGTTATAGACACACCAAGATTGATGAGGCAAGGGCTAGGGGTGAGATGAGAATTGTCATTCAAGTCTGTGTTCAGATACATAGCTGCTGATAAGTTATGCTGACTTCTGACTTTGGGTGTAACTTGGCATGGGCAGAACATTCCTGACTGTGCAGAAATGTGGATCTGCTCGGATAGGGGACCGGGCATTGTTTCCTGGGGTTGACCCCAGCACCAGAGATTCAGTCCCTGACAGTTGAACTCAACCTTGATTTTAAAACAGGGCTCCTTGAGTGGAAATAGCCCTGAAATGGCTGCAAAACCTGTGGAGGTGCTGCCTATACCTACCCAGACACATCTTTTTGATTTTGTCACCCAGTCCCTATGATGTGACATCAATAGTCTAAGCGTGAACAATGATTCCAGGCATGCAATCAGCCATTGCTACTGACTAGGAATAGTAAGAAATGTTGTTCTTATGACACAGCTCCTTCACTCCTTCCTTTGCCAAAATCTAATCAATCCCTGCAGCCTGTACTAGACTGAATCCTAAGTCTAATACTTAACATCCCCCCAAATCTATAAGCAAGAAGCAATTTGAGGTGCTTTGTAAACTCTCCTATACCCATCTTAGCAGCTCCCAGGAAGTCCTCTTGTACCAGCAGAGTGGCAGGGAAGTTAAAGGTGAATGAGCACTTCCTTGTCTTGTCAGATCTGGGTAAGAATCTAAAGCCTAGCTGAAATTCTGGGATTGTGGTCTGGGTTTCACCTAAAAATGGTTGGAGATTATTTCAACCTTCTTTCTCTTAACAATACAATCTGCCAGATGACTGTGTGGGATTATTTTTTGAGTTTCAGGTTATGAGAGGGTCATTCAGTCATGTGAAAGGAAAGAGGATGGCACAAATAGCTTGTTAAGTTTGGTATTCAGGCTGGTTGGGGATAAGTATAGGGTATGCATGGGGTTATGAACAGGGTTTTCATGTGAATTCTTGACCACATGGTGGGAGGATACTACACTTCATGTAAGAAGAGAAAGTAGGGCTAAATATGGAATTTAGTCTTTTTTTTTTTATGAAGACTCATCTTCAGAGAAGTTTTTGATGCGTGCGTCTGGATAGGGCTGCTTGTCTCAACAGGGCTCCTCAGTAAGAAATGCACTTGAAAGAAATGAATAGTTTCTAATGGCTGTGTTGACCAGTTCTGGGTGACTCTCCAGGCTGCTTGGGGAACTTGGCTGGGGTTTGGTGTGTGGTTGGAAAGAGGAGGGAGGTATTTGAATTTTCAAAATGGGTGGCAGACCAAGTCAAGGGCTGATGCCAGGATAGGTCAGCTGAGAGAGTTTTTGAAACCTGAAAGAAGCTTGGTTTATGGCTGGTTAGAAAAAGGATTTGTTTAAGGTACAAGAGTTAGAAGTTCTCTCTAGCTGTGAGCTGTGATCCAAAAAAATTGAAGAGCTGAGGAGTGGGGTCATTTCCCTTGATGCATCCTGTGTAAGTAGCCACAGACCTTACTAATGCCTGTGATGGAAAACTGCTGAACAGGTCTCCCTCTAGGAATAGAAAGGATTGCAATGGGAGATTTGCCTTATACCATCATCACACCCTGACCCCCCTTTTCCCTCCCTGTGCCCGACAACAAGCTGAAATTTTCCTCTTATAGTAGAGAAGAAATAGGAGCAGCCACGGAGAGGGAGGATTTTGGTAGGTGTCAAGAACAGAAAAGCAGATGGATGGAGAAAAGGATAAGGAATAATGTTAATACAAAATAATTTCCAACCGTAGATAATTTGCTGAAGGTGGACGGAAGGAATTGTGCCCAGCTAGATGTGGAAAATTCATATATCAATGTGCATTTTGAGAGAGAGCAGTTACAGCTTTACCCTCTTATCTTTTCTCTTTGAAGTATCCCTTTGCCCCGCTCTATATTTAGCAGATGCAATGTGGCAAATGTTAGATGAGCTGTTGCTTATCATGTAAGCCCAGAACATGCTTCAGCCCTGCTATGGGCATGTGTCCTAGTACCTGGAAGTGTATCACAGAGAGCTCTTCCCACTTATTCCTACCTATTCTTAGAGGAGAGAAATTTTCCTCAGATATTATCATTCATCAGTGACTTACAAATAATGGTACCTCATTTTTTAAAAAAAAGACTCATTATAGTTGCAATGTGACACTCGTGCATTCTGAGTAGCATATCACTGTATTATCTGGTAATTTTAGGTAGATAGTGAATGTGGAATGGCTGCTATTCCAGAGTTTCTGGACAAAGCAAATACACTTTTATGACCTGATTATTTTCTAATTTGCCTACATATAGCCCAGGATTTGGTTGTGATTTACCTCCACTGCTCTTGTGTAATGAACAACATGCAGATGATGACAGGGATTCAAAATATCAATTTGAAGTTTGGATCTTTATTTGATTCAACATTATTGTTATAGTTCACACATTTTCATGTCACTGTTACACTTGCATATGTCCATTATCATGTGTTTTACCCTTGATCCATGCTAGTTTAAGCAGAATGATAACAGAACTCACAAGCTAAACTAAATGGTTGAGCCTTTCTGTTAAAATTTACTTGTTGGTTCAAAAATACGGGAAATTTCACAATGATAACCTCATTTTTTTGTTGTTCTTGCTGATCCCTACTTTTCATTACCAGGAATATATTCTATATATTACTATATTCAGGAATATACTTTTCATGCAAGTGTCCCCAGACTACTCTTCTTTATTTTACTGACTGCTGAACTCTGAACATTTCTGCTAGACTATTGTTTTTGTCATTGGGTAGAGATCCTGAATTTACAATTCTTGAGGCCTGAGAGTGCTGCTCAAATATGGAAGCTGTTCAAGACTCTGGACATGTACCTGATTGAGATTACTAGGAAACCATAGGTGCTTACCAATGCTTAGATCTCTTGTGTGACAAAGCTTGCTGTAGTTTGCCCTCAGTTTAACTGTCTACATTCTGCTTAAACCACCCCTTAAGTACCTGCATCTTCTTTGAATCTGTCCTTCAACCACGTTTTACCTCATTTGGTCAATGAAAGTAGTAATAGCTTTCTTTTTACAGGATAATTAGTGTTTGTTTAATCTTCAGGTAGTCTGCTAAGACAGGTCATATGAATACCTTGACAGCCAATAAGGCTGGAATTGTGATTTTATGCAAGAACAGACAAGGCTGGGGAGTAGAAGAGTCTGGACAAAAATTGCACAGGGTGTTTGTGTGATACTGAAAATAGTTCTTGCACATCTTTTTATTATTTTCAAATTGTGATGAGAAAAATGCTTTTTCTTTTTATGATGGCTAGTGGAAGCATCAGAAAATGTGGTTTTTTTTCCCTGAAGACTAATGCATCATTTAGCATAGGAAATTGGTTCAAATACACTGAAGTTTGGCTAACAGCCCAAACATTCCAGGAAACAATTATCACTTAAGGAACAGATTCCTAACTGACTTGCAGAACAAAGTTACTTCTCAAGTATATCCTACTCAGGAAACAATACCAGGTAGCTCAAATGAATTGGTGTTTCCTTTGAAGATAAAAATGAAATTATTCATAGCAAACCTGATCAGTCTCGTGCAATTTTTTTTACAGCCAATGATTTGGAATCCATTTTAGAAGAAAGAAAACTGTAGAGAGGTTGTTGAAAAAGCAGAAGCTAATGTTAAGTAAGTGATGGCATTATTTACTCTGATTACTATTAATTTTGATATGAACATCAGTACACTGTACTGTTCTTTAGTTCTTTGTTCTGTTGTCTTTTTCCTTTTTCCTATGCTTCAGAAAGGAACTTAAATACAGATTTTTTTTTGTTGAAGCACCATGTTTCTTTTAAATTCAAGATTGTAATTATTTGCAAATAAGACAATGAGATTTTGTTCTGATGTAGTAAATGAGTAGACAATGAGCAAGAAAAGCAAACTTCTTTTCTGAGAACTGGAACATGAAATACATATGAGCTTATGATGGATACCTCTAATCTCAGGAGATTCTCTGTGCTTTAGTGGGAACCCATGACTTCTTTCCTAGAGGCTGGCCAAGTGCCCAGTAGGAAAATCAACTTTAACTGTTACATGCTGTATTCATTTGTAAGTCATCAAAATATTTAATCTTAAATTTAGAGTAAGAGAGAAACTGCTGCAAATAGTGCTGCAGGTAGAGACTTAATGGTTTTTTAAGAGAAATCATGTTCAACTATTATTTTCCACACCCTCATTGTAATAAAAGATTATTGGAAAAGAAAAAAGGCAAGAATGTTTTGTGAGAAGACATAGATGTCAGAAAATGCAGAAAAATCCTGGAAGTTCCTGCGGAAAATTAGTCAGACAAGCAAAATAATCTGTCTATAAGGCAGTTGGATTTCAAAATTTATAAAAAGGTATCGTCCTTCTTTCTAAAGTCTACTTTGTCACTCTGTTCCTTTGAAATGGTCAGCACCAGCTTGCAAAACACGAGCTTTGGTAGTTGTTCAAGAGAAGTGCAGCCAATGGCTCTAATGAGTTGCTTCAGTGACCCTTCACTAATGTGGTCTGATTTGATCTCAAAGATCAAAAAGTTCCATTGCTTCCAGAAGACTGAAAACCATTTGCTCATACAGAGGCAGTCCTCTGTGCAACTTTGGGCAAGCTCATTTGACTTTAGCCTCAGGTTTGCCACTTCAGAGTCCCCGTCCCTTGCCATCCTGGGGGCCTGTAGCTCTGGCCAGGCTCCAGCTCCTTTCTTGGCTGGCTTTTACAAGAGCATCTGCTTAGCCCAAGCCATGTACCTGCCAGCCATTCTCCTTGGTTCTCTTTCTGCCCATGTGATTTCTTTTCTGAGTGTCAACACTTTCCTTAACCTGCTTTTAAATAAATCCAGTTTTATAACTGCAAAAGAACAGTTAATTTCAGTTCCGTTATCTTTTGCTGTGCATGTTTGTAAGTCAAGTCTGGAAAAGATAATTTTCTAAAGTGACACTGCAGCAAATCCCAAACTGTTGTGCTTAGTGATTATTATCACTTGTTTAATCTGTGACTGTTTTTTAAATAGTAAAACCATCTGAGCCTCTGATTTATGAGTATGTTTTGATACAAGTAAGAGTCCCTTCCCCTTTCCCTCCAGAGAGCACTTTCTCCTATCATACAATACAAAGCAAGGTAGAAAAAACCCTGACTTGTATCTGTGGTGTCATTCCTATCTTAAGCTGCATAAAGAATGGATTTATGGGCATGAAACCTTGAAACATCCCCCTAAAATAAGCTGGCTATTGTTTTAAAATAAATTATCTGTGGACTTAGGCAAGTACAGAGGGAAAGGGAAGAGATGACAGAAGCACTTTGCATTGCCAGAGATGCCCTGCAGAGCAGAACAGGCTGTCCTGTAACACAGTTCTCCGAGTACCAGTCAGCTTTCCTGGTTCCACGCTGTTCCCAACTCAGTTTGGGCTGTTGTTTGCATCTAAATCTACTCCTGTCCTTTAAATTCCCCTAGGTTTTGAAATAAGGGTGAATTTTTGGCAAGAACCGCTCTTGGCAATATAACTACAGCCCAGGAGTAGCATATAGTCAGTTCTGGATCTGCTGGGTTATGCAGAAGGGCGTGGTCAGACCTGCTCTGAGAATTTGCAGATGCATCCTTTAAGATTTTTAAAAGTACATTTTTTCAAACCTTACTTAAACACAGTTAAATAATGGACACAAGTATTGCAGCTACAAAAATTGAAGCTACATTGTGAAAATATTCAGTGAAGCCATCACCTGACATTCTCTTGAAATCAACGTGGAAAGGGAAGGGATTTTCCGTTTACTGTTTTCCTTGTCTGATGCAGCAATGGAGTCCAGCTGCCAGTGCTGAGGTCTGGCCACATCTGCTAAAAGACAGTGATCATTTTTAAGAAGGGAAAATTTCCTGATATCTAGGAGGTTAAAGCTCCTCTTCTGTCTTGTGTTTATAAGTAGTTTGTTTATGTTCTGGTACTTTTCACATTTCTGAGTGAATCAGGTTAATAGAAACTAATTCCATGTTGAAGTAGCGTGTCTTTCAGAAAACTGTGATTTAAGAAAAAAGGGTTTTCTGACAGAAGCCTATCCCAAGTGTTTAAGAAACAACCAACCAAACAAAACATGTTTTATTTTTGCCTTGAAATGATCCTTTTTGGGTCCTATTCATAATATCTCCTTAGAGCTTTGATGTTGAAATACTTTCTATCATATTTCTATTTCCTGGCCAGTATTTGCAGGATGGACTAAGTTGCTCCTTTAACTAGTTTTGGTTAGACTAGATTATCAGTTACTCCTATTCTCCTGTTCAAAATTGTGTTTGTGTTATTTGGACCTTCCTTAGAGCCTGGACATTAGATCTGGACATGTTATTCTGTTGGCATGAAACCTCTGCCAAATATTGGGCCTTAATTGTTCCCCACTGATGTTCTGGATTCCCTTCTGTAGGTACCCATTGATTACATTTGTCCTTTTGGATGCCACCAGCACAGCAGACGCTTCATGGCTACGTATTACCCTTTAAACTTTCTAGTCCTATCCACTGTTGTGGTTTTCCTGGACAACATTTCATTTTGTATATTTATGCTTTCTTTTTCCTTAGATAACTGACTTAACACACAACTTCAAAAAAGCCACGTGCTGCTTGCAGTATCCAAAGTACTGAGCAATCCTGAGAAATCCAAATCAGCAAACTGTCCTTTTTACCAATCCTCTACTCTTCCTGGAATCCTCAAACTAAATAATCATTTTATGTCTCCCTGATCTGCAAAAGGATTGAGAGGTTAACAGCACAGCATCGAGCAATGATTATATGATTTTGTGCATTTTGTATATGCTGGGGAATGCAAAAACTTGGGTATGTGTGCAAGTTGTGGCCACATCCTTATGCCAGCACATCTACCATTTCTTCCTGCAGACTGGTTTATAGAAAGCTGGTGTGAAGGCTGGGAATTCTGATATGCTGAGAGTCAGTTCCAAATTGGGTGAAAGAATAGGACTGCACAATGAATTTTGAGGCCCACTGGCTGTGTGGTTGTGTACAGCCCAGCTGAGTCCCAGCTGGAAATGTGCCTGCTCAGCAAGGATTTCTGTTTGCAGCTCTACTTTGACAGCAACCTCTGTCAAGTATTTTGAGCCTCTTAAATGTGTGCCATGTTGTTTTTAGGTTGTTCTGTCTTCTAAATACAAATGGCTACATTCACACCAAGCTGAGCTTGCTTTGTTACTCCCAAAAGAGGCTGAAGCTGCTTCCTCTCCAAATACACAATTATCCAACTGTCCTGGATCTGTGTTCCGCCTCTGATTCACTTTCATTATTAGGCAGCAATCAATAGCAAAGGCTTTGCAGAAGAAAGTTTGAGTAGGACTAGGAGTTCAAGCAGGAGCATTTCCTGCTCACATGGAATTGAATTAACAAAATGAGACACATGATACTGAAGCTATCTTCCTAACCCCTTTTGAGGACCATAACCATGCTTTTTGCCCATGATTTTGTCAGAGCAAAGTAGGAAGTTAGCTGGAACAGCAAGAAACAGTCCCTCATATTCATCTGCAGAGAGGTCTGTTTCAGAGGCAATTGCAGAACATTTGTTGCACGTACCCCAGGTCACAGCATCATTCTTGCTGTTTTCACTCGTTTCTTGTAGTCGCTTTTAAAATAAATTGCTGGCTTGAAAGCAAATGACTTAACTGAACTCCTCGGGATCTCAGTGTTTTTCCATGACTCTTTGAAAGCAAAATTCTCCTTTTTTTTTCTTTAATGAGCAGACTTCTGTTTCCCTGCCTTCCCCTCCTCCTTCCGGCCTTTTGGCAGAACTCGATGTGTGAATTGTGATGTTTGCCACTGTATGACCAAAATGCTCTGAACTGTGCTCCACAAAGCAGCAGTGAACTTGACAGAGAAAAACATCAGCCTGTTTGTAAGACAGAAACAACAAGGACTTCACACTTTTCTTCTGATGTTTGTTTGTACTTATCTGCTGTGCAAATTCTTTTGGTTTTGGTTACAAGCCACCCAGATATTTTTGACTGCTTGCTTTTTTAAACTGAATTTGTGCAAAATATTACACAAGAACAATTCAATCTTCCATTGCAGTCATGAAGCTTTTCAGTGGGAGCAAAAGTAGAACAAATACCCTAAAATTGACTTTGTTACCCAGCCTAATAGAGAGATAGGACAACTTTTAGTAAGAAAAGCTCAAGTGTTGAAAAATGTGTGGTTTTGGAGCTTAAATGTAATAAAAATGCAATGCAGAAAGGATAGTGGCAGCTACTCCAACTACTGAATCAATGCAAGAACATATTGCACAAGCGTGGTTGTGCCATGCAGGTTTTTAGCTGTCTCACACAAAGACGGCTGGGCTTTCCCTTTCAAGTAGTTTAAAAATGTTCTGATAAGCACCTAAATTTATTCTCTAAGTCAAGCAATTGTATTTTCAGAATTTTCCCATCCAAATAATTTCTGTATATACCAAATACTTAAAAAAGCTTAGTGAAAAGGAGGTATGGATAGCTAGGCTGTTGTCTAAGACTAATTAGGTGTTTCTGATACTGTATTTTAACATGTTGTTATTGGTTATCCAAGGCTGAAATACTGGAACAATGTTGTTAGAGAACTTACAGTCAAAACCAATATACTGACAAGCAGTTCCTTGTAAAACTAAAGCGAAGGGGCCTTTCTGAATATCTTAATCTGTGTCCATCAAAATATTTCTAAATAACTCAAGAATTTCTATAAAACAATTCTTCAAGTTTCTAAATTGGTTTTCCAAGATGCTAAATAAAGCACTTTATTTGGCACTCACTCTACATATGACTTTCCTCTATTTCTGACATGTCTCTTGCCACTTTTCCCCCAACAGGCAGCTTGTTATTTGCAAGCTGGTTGTACAGATGCTGTGAAAGCACAGAGATGGTTCAACAGGAAAAGTAACCAAGGAGGATTTTGCTAATGCTTCTGTCCATGTGACACAGACATTCAAGTTACTCATGTGCACACATCCAGAATATTTTCCCAGGCTACTGCAGCAAAAAATATACAAATTGTCCAGCTTCTTCTTCTTTTTTTTTTAATCAGTGAATTTGTTTTGATTTTGTTTGTTTGTAGTTTCTGGGAGTCATATGATAACTATGCATTTTTCTCTCTGGTAGTGTTTGTCTCTGATCTGCTGACAACTCTATACTATTGCAAAATGTACACGTATTGTTTGTTTCTTAGAAGTAAGATCACAGAAGACAGAATTTTAAAGAATTAAAGTGGAAGAAAAGTATGTGTGTGCATGTGTAAAATGAATGGTGACTTTTTTAGCTGTATCTCAAGGAACCACTATTACCTTGGGTGTTTCCATGTGATTCTTCTGGTTGTTTTTCTTTGATTCAATAATTAGATTAGGTATATATTTATGTGAAAATAGGTGTCAAGTTATGAATAAAAAAGGGAGTACATTTAATTCAAAGATATTTTCAGTATGAACTCTAGCTGTTATTTGGTTTTGTGATATATGTCAAATTCTTCCCTTCCAGTTTAAGTATTTGTATTTAACGTAAAATAACTGTTCAGGTTGTCAGACTGAACAGAGTGGTGTGATTAGAATGTTGCAATATTTTAGAATACTTGCTTGCCCAAACAGATTGTTTCAGGAGTGAACTACCAACAGTGCAAGACCTTCAGTGAATGAAACACTCAAATCCAGTGTTGACTTAATGTTGATTCATGTATTCAGCATAGTTGAAACTAAACTATTTGTCTTAAATATGGCCATATCTCTGTTCTTCATCTTACCTGGACTGGTAATATTAATCTCGTTTCCAATATCTTCCTAGAGAATGTGAAATTTAATTTTTCGTGCCAGGCCATCTTAGGTTCAAATGTCTTTGATCTTTTCTGTAATTTCTGAAGAGAAGTAGTCATCACAGACATATCCATTGCACTGAGGTAAAAATGTACACGTTTTTGCAGAAATAAAATTTCCATCACAGTGAAGGAGTGCTCTGGATTCTCTACTGTGAATCAAACACATCATGTGTACTGTGTTATACCCAGCCTCAGATACCTACAGACTTTCGTTTTCCCTGGGATCATTCCCAGCCCCAGCTGACTCACTGTAGTCTTCCCAAGATATTTTTCCTTCTGGTGATGGTTTGTTCTTCTTGGATGCAACACATGTGAATCTCAGTGTCTGTTGCTTTGTTCAGGGACTGATCCCATGGTTACAGTTCTGGTCAGAGCATTTTTGCTGAATTAGGCTGTTCCTTTAGTACAGCTGTGTCCTGCTTTTTGCCTGGCCTGATTTTAGTCTTTTTGCTTCCTTTAAAGTTCCACTTTTTCCTAGGATTGGTTGCAACAGAAGGGCTGGGTCTGTGTCTCAGCTTGTGTGTGGCAAATCTTCTCCAGAGGGCCTAGGTCAACTAACAACAAGGATTTGGTGGAATGTTTTCTCCCAACCGCCTCAAGCACAACTGTGGATCAATCACCCAGTGGTCCACAATCATGGACTGCAGCATTGTCCTCTCAGGACTGCTGTACATGGAAAGATGGGGCTCCAGATGTTTCCTGCTTTCTGTTTCAACTCTTTTCCCATGCTATTAAACATTTTTAGTGGGCCTTTGGGAGAAAAGAAGGCGCTGTGATAACAGAAGAAAAAGTGCTAAAAGTATGTGGCTAAACCCATCTTCTGCATGTACAGCTTAAATAGCAGCATGTCCCCCATGCTCCTCTGGAGCTGCTAAAATGCAGCTGGTGAAAGCAGAGCCCAGGCAAATCGGAAATGATGATGTAGAAAAAAGTATTTTTCATAACTTGCTTGTCCTGTATTTCCTTCCTCTGTTTACGACAGCTGCTTTCAGACTACTCTGGACACTAGTTTTTATTTATTTGGAGACTTCTCAGTGCTTCCAGAAGCTCAATAGTTTCAGTGGCAGTACTTGTTAGTTCCATCTGTGATGAGTGAGAGGAGGGTTCTCAGTTCACTAAAACACATCACAGCAATGATCCACACGACCCTCAGGTTTGGCTACCACAGCAGGAATTTGTGCTGAATCCTTGTGTGGATATGAGCAAATGTATCAGTAAGTGACTCTGTGTGTGTGTTTCAAACGCTGTGTAGCTTTAGGACCACCAGCAGCCTCCTGTTTATTTAGGAGGGAAGGGGAGATTTGTTTTGAAAAGTCTGAAATAGAAATACATACATTGACTTCAGTTGTTGAATTACTGGTGATATTATTCAAGGCTGTTCTGTAAATAATGATATATTGTCATAAGTATATACAGATCATCCAATCTTCCTTTTTTGTGATTTTGAATGGGCTAACTTAGCTGCATTTCTTAGCTGGGATTTTATTTGGCTTATTTGTTCGATACCCTGATGAACCCTGAAAAAGCTGCAAGTGTGAAGGTGTATGGCATAATTTCAAAAAAGGCAGGAATGTGATACAGTGATCCTTTTGTGCTGGTCAAAGAGTAGCTCTTTTGACACACACAAAGGTATATGTATTGGGTCTCAAGGAACTTTATAGCTGGATAATAACTGGCTTTCAATGGTTTAACATTTGTTTTTCTGTGCCAAGTGTGTATGGGAGAAGCCTACAAGGTCAAGAGAAAATAAGCAAAAGTCAAAGACAGATTGTAAGACAAATAGTAACATCTGGTAAATGACTTTCTTCTACATTTGTAGAGCTCTTATTTACTGCAGTGAATGTGAAATGTTTTTCTTGGCAGGATTATAGGATTAAAGTCCACCAATCTGGGAATAAAGTTCATACAGGTTTATAACATTACTAATACACAGTAAAAAAAACCAAATGTAGTTGCATTTAAAACCTGTATGTCGTAAAAAATAATCATCAGTGATGCTAAATGGTTAGAAAATACATAGGTTTTTATGGCCTTTTGTAGTTTTTGAGAGACATTTTGAATATTTCTACTGGTTCATATGAGTGTATAAAGTGCTGTGACTGTGCCCTCTGTCAACTGTCTGTCAGTAAATCTATCTTTGTACTCATTAAAGGTCTGTTTCAGAGAAACAATGGAGCAAAGTAGCTAAAAACTGCTAGTGGTCTAGGCTGAGGACATCACACAAATGAAGGTTTGTGCCTTTCTTATGTGGGACCCCTAAAAGGGAAAAAAATATGCTGAAGAAAGGTAATAAGAGGCAGAGCAGATCTGGTTTGGTGAATTTCTGATAGTTTCCAGCTGATCCCTCACACTGCTATTCCCTCCTGACAGAATATTCAGGGAGAAACGGTCATGCACACAGAGCTTGATTTCTGTGGGAACTGTCTTCCCAGATGAATGTTTTTCTTCTATGAGAAAAAAAAAGGAGTACAGATTGTATAACTTTTGATAGAATGGGTATAGCAAACAAACTACTTGCCCTTTCTCCAGATCCTCATCTTCTTTCTGTGTAAGACTCAAATTCTGCAGAGGTTACAAAATAGATCAGGGCCAGCTGGGCTCATCAAACAGAAGTTGAAAGAGTTTATTCAGTTGTGGGAGTACTTCAGTGAGTTCGTATTATCATTAGAAGTTTTATTTGCTGAAAATTCATGTTCCTGTGGTATTTTGCATTGCTTGGACTTTGTTCAATGAGAAATAGTTTAACTGAAACAACAGCAGTGATGTCTTCTGAGATCAAGACACTTGGATCAAATGGAAACGGAAAAAAATCCATGGGGCTTGCTAACTGAAAGACTAAAATCAGTGCTATAGTTTAATCTCAAATGCATTGTGGACACTCCTTTGTAGCTCTTAAAAGTTTTAGCTGTAATACCGACTGGAGTCTCTAAGGTTAGGGAAATGAAGATTTCTTCGTGCTTGCAGGAACCAGAATGCTGAAAGAGAAAAAAAGTTGTTAATGTAAAGCTCTTTGTGTAGGATTCGGTATAGACACATTTCTAAACAGTTCCAAAAACCATGATTGTAATTTGCCACTATATGTGTATCTGGTATCGAATCATGCTTGCATTACTTGAAAAATCGTGCCAGTTTCTGGAGAACAAAATGTGTCTGTGTCAAAATTCTTGTTTGTTGCCTACAGATGATTTGCTTGTTGGTTTTCATGCCAATCTACCAGCTTGGCTGCATCAACTTGAACACTCTCTCCTGATTTAAACTTGTGTTGTGGAACGGGGCCCTTTGCATTTATATTTATGAAGAAGTCTGTTTATTGTCTTTGATAAAAGCAGAAGAACCCAGTCTCTTTGAAAACCAGTGTGAATTGTTCAGTTGTCCTTGTAAAGAGGGACAGTTGTATTTTGCTTTTACCTTTTGATTAATGTGCTCTTCAGTACAACATGTCTTCCCTGCTGATTTCACCAGCCACATGTCAGCAAGTGTAAGAGCCAATTTCTTGCCCTTTGTAAGTCAGGCCAAGGGGAGGTCTTGGGAGCAGAGAGCCATAATGGACCATGGAAGTCTGAGAGCAATTATTTCTAGTTAATCAAACACAAGAAATAGCAGGAAGCAAGGTTTATTTATGGAAGAGATGTCTACTAAGAAACCAACAATTTTTATTTACTACTTCCCTAGAAGATTACTAGCAAAATGAACAAAATAAAAGCCTTGCAATATTTGAAAATAAAAACAGTTTAAAAATTAGTCAGAAGAGAGAAAAATCCCATACATTTAAAAGATGTAAGTTCATTTTTTCATATCTGCTTTCAAAAGAATATGTATTTTTTTTAAGGTGGTGATGTTATGAGTGATTAGGACAACAAAAAGTGGGTATTTCAAGGTGAATTAAGCTTAATTTATTTTGAAAGGCCATAGTTAAGAAAGTTTTAAGATGTAGACTAAAGCAAGTTATTTATAGTCTGGATTCAGGCCAGTGCAGTGCTATATCAGCCCCTGGGTAGCTTAGGGGCAAATTTCACCTTAAGCAAGAAAGAACCTTTTTTCTCTGTATCATAAAAAGCTGCCCAAAGCTACCCCACTTCAGGGAATAATAGAGTACTAGTTTCCAAGATACTGTTGTTCTTTCCCACTGTGCTACCATATTTTTCTCTTTGGGGATGCTGGAGGGGACAATTCCTCCCTGATGTTGCAGTAGAACAAGTGTCCCATGCCCTTGTCCCTAAGCAGGTTCTGTGTGGATTGTTCTTGGTACCCACCTGTCCATTACGACTGTCATGGTCCGGCTCTGCATCTGGCATCAGCTTGAAATCAGATGGAGGCTGCTTAGGTTGGCAGACGTTTACCACAAAGAGCAAAACTCTGCTTGTTTTGTCATGGGAGTTGTGTCCTGCATGTCTTCATGATGATGTATTTGATGTGTATTGTGTATTTATTTGGTGAGCTACCTTAGGAGGAGCGTGGTGATGCTTCCTCTCCTCCTTCAGCCCCTGCGAGGCCACCCCTCACAGTGCTGTGTGCAGCTCTCCAGCACAAGAGACAGAGAGATGGAATTCCTGAAGAGAGCCCATTAAAGGGTCACTAAGATGATGGAGGGACTCTCATATGAGAGCTGGGACTGTTCAGCTCAGAGAATGCCCAAGGGGAGTCTCATCCATGTATATGAATGTCTGAAAGCAGGGTGCAAAATCAAGAGCTGGTTTTCTCATCTCCCCTGTTTACTGTCTGTTCACACTAGACAAGCCATTTTAATACAGACTCAACTCTGAAAATATTTGACAAAAATCTCCACCAACCAGTCAGTCATAGCCTGAACTAAATATTGAAAAGCACTAGAATGTCTTGGCCCAACTACCAGACGCATCTGGATACACTGGACTATTGTTCAAAAGTTCATTGTGCATAACTGTGATTCTGACACATGAACCATCTGCCCAGATTATTAAAGAAAATAAAAATAAAGCCATCTGTTTATTATACTTGCAGGTCATTTCCTGCATATGCAGCTCTTGGAGATAAATGCTGTGAAGTATGAAACAGTGCCTCTTGTATGTTAAATTAATCCAAGAAGGCACAGTGGTCTTTATGACATCGTAATTACATGCAAAGGAAAAGAGGGAAAACCATGCCTTCAGGTGAAAAAATATGACCAAGAAAAAAAATTGTGTGTGAGCACTTGAAATGGCCTTATAAATAAATTTTAAAAAAATTACAATAAAATACAGCTTCAGAAAAACATGCATGGCTTGCTAAATTGAAGCTTTTTGGGACTTTTTTCAGTTACAGAATATGAATGGAAAGACTGAGCCTTTTCTGTACATCTGTTTGGTAAGATTTCTGGTAGGCTTTGGCTGTGTGGATTTCCCTGGTAAATACATGAGCGATTCTGCCCCATCGCTGATGTACTGGGACAATGAGAGCAATTTTAATTGCTCTGTGGTGGCACAGGATGTTCTGCATTCATCTGTGTGTGTTAGATGGACAGTGTGCTGCTCTGGTGACACTACATGGTGTTTGCTTACACTTGAGAGGTTTCCTGTGGGTTTCTGGAAGCTACTGGTCTAGATCCTCAGAAAATAGGGACAATTACAATTTTATTTGATTCAGCCTCTGGGAAGACTTTTTTTTAACCTGCATTTGCAGTTATGGATGGTTAAGTTTCATTTTAGTTTGATTTAAACAGACCTCCAGCAAAGTATTTACTTGAAGGACTATGTATAAGCTGCAAGGGAAATCAACGGATGTCAATCCATTCTTCTTTAGACACTGGCTTACTACTTCACAGTGCAACAAAGAATGTATTTGTAAAAAAGTAATTGCACAAATAATCCAAAAGAGGTATCCATGACATGCAACTACTTTTCAAGGGGAACAATGTCTAGGTGTGTTAGTATTGTCTAACACTAAGAAAGGTCAATGTCTTTTTGGGAAATGGTTCAGTTATAAATTGCCCTGGACCCTAAATAGCCTTGACACTGTCTAGCCATAATAATTGCAACTTTTGTAGCCCTTGGAAATAAAGTCATGCAGAGGTGGTACAGGGTTTTTCCAATTGCTTCCTTCATTGCTGGCAGACAGAAAGATAAATTAATGTTGCATCCTGCCTTTCCTTTTCCTTTTTTAAGAGTTTGCTTAAAGGACTAAGACTAAGATCAAGAGCTTTGCAGATGTATCAAGAATTAATGACTCTTGTGTAAGTCACACATTCTGTGCCAAAAAATCTACATCCCAGCTGAGGTGATGAGTACAGAGACAAACTCTGACAGGGAATATGTCGTGGGAGTAGCAACTGTACAGGAACAAGTATTGGGAATGACTTCTTACAGGGAAAACAAAAGAAGATTACGAATTCAGAAAAAGACATGACCAAGATGTCCATAAAAATGAAAGCTGACTAGTCTGACAAGTCTTGGATTTCAAAGTTTTGTTGAGTGTATATCTAGACCCTAATGGGTCCGATATTTTTTTCTTAGTGTCTTTTATGGCTTTCCTTTGTGTTACTATGAAATAGAGGTATCCTCCTTTGCAGTGACTCCCTAGAGCTTCTGCTACTTATCTGTCTTTTAATCATAGTGAAGAATACAGGCCTTTTGATATGGTCCCCTGTTGCAGATGAGGATTAGTCAGGGTTGAAGGGAATTGCCCAGTCCATAGCAGGCAAGGTTGAGATACAATTAAAGGAAAACTCTGTCACAGAACTCTTTATTTTAGCTTTTTTCTTCATGT
Organism: Dicrurus megarhynchus; assembly: GCA_013399195.1. Taxonomy (NCBI): domain Eukaryota; kingdom Metazoa; phylum Chordata; class Aves; order Passeriformes; family Dicruridae; genus Dicrurus; species Dicrurus megarhynchus. The sequence continues at coordinate 310,732 of VXAD01013580.1, read as the reverse complement.
GCTAGCGACCTTTTGTGGAGAGAAGAACTAATTCTTCTGGGGAAGCGATTCTGAGTTGCTACTCAACCATCATCGCAAGGGAGAGAGGTATTAAGCCTTGATGTAGGTATAAAACTGTTGTAAGGTGTGTCTAAACTCCCCATGACAGAAATTATTCAAAAGTCCTATATTTTTTGTCTGTGCAGAAGTGTTGGGCCAGATCGAAGGCCTGTTCCTGGCCCCTTACTATGGTATCTTCTGCATCAGGCCTTAAATCAAAACCACGTGAGTCATGCCTGTCTATGCCCTGGAATAAGAACAACCAGTGCTGCAGTATAACCGAGTCTTTGCTAATGTGATTTAAGTATTTAGGAAAGAAAAGACATGATGTGAGTGTTGTAGTTGTAAGGCAGCCCCTCCATAGGAAAACGATTGGCAACATCAGGAACAGTACTAAGAAAAATATGTTGCTCTGCTGATACGTGAAAATTTGGCTTTATTCACATCTTAAATACTGCATGTGGCAATTTTCTCCCCATCTGTAAAAGGACAGACTGGAGTTAAAAGGTGTACAGAGAAAGGAAACTAAAATGGTCAAGGAGATGGGACTGTAGCATCACAAGGAGAGACTGATACGTCTGGGACTCTGAAATATGGGGTGGAGAAGGCTGAGAGAGATGGAATTGATTTTTGCAAAGCTCAAATGCAACTTATTATTCACCAAACCCTGAATTAATAGGGCTATAGTTTACATAATTTCTTTGGGTTTAAACGAGTCATCCACTAGTTTCATTATTTTGTACACTGCATAGTTAACTTCTGATATGTGCTGCTCCAGGAGACAGGAAGGAGACATTGCCTGTGGAAGCAGGCAATATCAACAGATCAAAAAAAAAAATTAGACAGAACCATGGATTGGAAGTCCATAAAGAAATACTGAAGGAATTAAGCAGGAGGATTCTACAAAAAACCCAGTACAGCTCTCGAAGGAGAAACAGAATACTTGGCTACATGAAACCCAGTAGGGTTTTATATGCTTCTGTGTTCACAGGCTGTCATATATGGTGTCTGGTGAAACCAAAGGCTGAAAGATACAGGTGAATTCTTTTCTTCAGCAGAATTCAAAGGTTCTTTCCTTATCTTTCCGGTAGGCTATCCCACCTTATGCGCTGTAGTATATCAGTCTGTAGCGGAAGTGTTTTCTTCTTTCTGTTGTCTGTAAATCAACCATTTCAGCCTAATGGAAGAGAAATTTATATTCTTTAATTCATTCTTCTTCTTATTTTTTTTTTATTTATAAATAAGATTTCAACCAATGCTTGCAGTTAAGTACAGTTACACATTGAGTAGGGAGAGGTGGTAGAATTGTGCAATTATTTTATTCTTGGAACGTAGTTTGCAACTACTTGTGATTACACTTAATACTGAAAATAATCTGTAAAAACTCTGAAAAAATGTGTTTTTACAGCTTAATATAATTGTGTGATATTCAGAAATGGCTTAGTTTTGTTAGCTTTGCTATTCTCAACTAGTACACTTTATTTTTTTACATCTTTGATGGGATGACCTGCTAGATCTGACTAACATTGGCAGAGTTGATCCCTTTTTGGTATGAAGTCACTTTAATCTAGATTTGAGTTCTTTATTCTGAAGAAGTTTGTAATTTTACCATTTTTGGTGAAAGAAAAGATTATTTCTTCCAATTTTTTTCTTCCCTTTGAGTAGTATGTTGCTGTCAGGCTTAAGAGCATGGAGTTTATTTCCCTGCAAGCCAACTGATGTGAGTATGTCAATGCAGTTAAGCAGCCTTTTGGATCCATCTTTGGCTTTGGACAATCATGCCTTTACTCTGCTCCCTGTGAGGTGGCTTAAGAGAAGACTAAACTATTTTGTACAATGTATACACTCCACCAAGAGTTTTCAGGAAAACAGTTATTCTCCTAAGATCTGTGAGTTTTAGGGGTCAATAAACACTTTTCTTGCTCTCTAAATACCAGCTTAAAACCAATGTGACAAAGAAATAACAGCACCAGAATGTCTGCAACTCTGTTTTTGAGTTAGTTGTTCCAGCACAAGTTACAAGACTATGCACAGTCTTAATGACACCCTGGAGAGGCCAGTTTGATTCTGCTGTTTCCTACTTCTCTTATCCTTTCCTGGAAGCAGAACATTCCTGGAAGAGGAATAGGCAGGAAGCATGTACTCCTTTCTTCAGTGTCAACCATCATCTCTTTATCTTTTTCCCCATAAAATGCCAGAATATTTCATCTGAGGTAAGCAGATCCCAGGCAATGAGTGAGAAAATGAGCTGTGCTGGGCTGTAGGACCTGGCAGTACAGGAGGGGATGAAGAGTGGGTCTCTATCCTAGTGATGCTTCACATATCCTCCACAGTCAAATCCTTCTGCAGAGGTCACAGACCCCTTTGGAGCCATTCCCAGTAAGATCAAATTCTTTCAAGCAGGAGACTTGTGAAGAGGAGCCCCACTCCTATCTGCAGATACCTAAATCGCTTTGCACTCGCTGTTTTTGTGAGTATCACAATAGTTGGTGTTATCACAAGACAGTCATATTTTGAGTTGGTAACACTAAGGATTCCTGCAGTGTCACTCCTGTCACAGCCATTATCACTGAGGCAGTTTCCCAGCTTCCCAGCCCAAACTTAGCTCGCTCCTCAGGAGTTTGAGGGGAGGTGGAAACCAGAGCTGGTGTTTGACAGCCTGCACCTGGGAGAGTCCATGCACCCTTTTATACCTTATCACATGTCTATACCAGCCAAGTCCTTTGTGTGGCAGGAAAAGCTGCAGTGACAGGAGCAGGCTGCCAGTGTTTGACAGGAGTGGTTCAGGGAGAGAATTGGATGGTTAGCTGAAACTGAGATGTTTGAAGCTGCATTTTTATGGTGTTTTATGTGACTATGATGAAAGAATCAGTGACCTTTGCAGTGCCGCTAATGGATCATCAGGTCTCAGGCAAAGTGTTACAAAGTGAGGTTGTAGTTCTTCTTACAGTGAAGAGAAGTTTGAAGGCTCATGTTTGGAAGGGGAAAAATTATAGAAATATATTTTCAAAAATCCTGTTACTTTTTATGTTAGCTCTCAAAAACAGCTGTTTGAGACTTGGAGCAGTGGCCTATTTTTTTTTTTAACTTCCTCCAAACTTGTGTGACAAGGCAAATGACCCTGCGGGCTTTTAGTCTTTTTTTTTTCATGCTCACTGATGGCCAGGCCCTCCTGCTCTTACAAAGACTGATGTGGCTTGACATGATTTAGGGCTGCCTCAGTTATTAGCTTCCCAAACAAGCCAGCTTTGCTATTACTTCAGTGCCAGAAAATAAACACACACACTCTGAAAATCCAGTGAAAGTCAGGCAAAGTCTTTCCAGGATTTTTAGTTTTATCACTACAGCCCTGCTCAACTAGGGAGCCTAGAGAACAACTGAAGAGTAGAAGGAAGAGTCCTGCCTGCCTTTCATGTAGAAAAACCTGGCTTCTTCATCCTTTTCAAGGCAACAGAATGTCAAGTCAGGTTGTGTTGCCTAAGGCTGCTATGCAGTAAGGGGATTTAAATGTAACCTCTGCATACAGAAAAAGGAAGTCCCTTAATTCATTCAATATTTTATTAGAAATCTCTTAATGCTGGTCTTATTCCTAAAGGTAAACATCTCGGAGGCTTTTCAAAGCCTGTATTTCATTATTTAATAATCTGTTTTCACTAACACAATTCCCTAGCTCTGAGCCTGTAACTAAGTCCACAAGCTGGAAATATCAGCAGTCCAGGAACTGTTAAATAATTAAGCCTTTGGTGCCTGTAAGTGTTAGGGCTTGAATCACTCATATTTTATTTTCACAAACTGCTCGGAAAAAAGGTGTCATTGCAAAAAGATTACTTACTAGCTCTCTGTAAGGACAAGATGACTTTTTTCTGCAATGGTATGGCTTGAAACTGTATGAATTTTTGTTTAGAAGGTAGGATTTATAGGATAACATTTAATAGTGAGCCTGTACAGACCAGTTCTTTGTTTTTCAGCTTGTATCCAGAGTTATCCTATCTTCTGGACTCACTGGAAATCCTCTATTTAGAGGCTTTCTATAGGAGTTGCATATGACAACCTTTTTTAAAGAATTCTTGGGAATAGCCATTGACTGGGAAATAGTGTTTGGCTGTGTGTGCATATGTGAACATGAGCACAGGTTTACATATGCCCTTCCTCTCAAAGCGGGGAGATGTCTCTGAAGGTAACTGAAGGCCAAATATTCGAGCTACTCCTTTTGGCATCTTAGGCACTGAGGTGGATGTGGGCTCATTTTGAACACCCAGACTGCTCTCTAACTTCAGGCAGATGGAGACAGGTCAGACCACTGAGGGAGTTTCTCATCCATTAATGATATATGTCATGATTTTTCTTCATCAGAGAAATTTGGTTTGGTTTTACGATAGTACCCTTTGCTCTGGAGAAGGGCAAAGTAGTACAATCACAGATATAATGTAAGAGAAGAGGAGTTCAGGGATAGCAGCAGGCTTTTGAGAGCACTAATGACATGCTCTCCCTAATTTAGTCTGGATAGAAAACATTTGAGTGCCATAATTTATTATGGCACCAGATTACTTTCTTTTGTAGACAGTTTGAATCCAGTTGCTATGTGGAGTGAGATGGCTGGATAGAAATGTGGCTGGGCAGGGAAGGGCAAGAAAATGAGATTTTGATGAAATGTTGTAGGACATGAGAATATTTTCCTTATTCTGCTAAATGGAACTAAATGGAATTCTGCACTAAGCAGTGCAAAAACCAAACTAGTAAAAAAAACCAGGAAATACATATGGACTGTCTTGAGTACCGAGTACTTTCTATTGTTCTGTTGCATGTGGTGATATGACAATGTTACATTTCTGTGTCCATCATCAAACATACTTATTAAGCTAAGGTCTGGAAATAAGTTAGAATTGGTTGGAATAAGTTAGCTAGAATTAATATTTTTTTTTTCACTGCCTCTTTGTTTACTTTGGCTTTTTGAAATACCTTGTGACTCTTGTGATCTCTAATGGGAAATCTGTCTGCATTCCCTTCAGAGTTTATTTGCTGTGTTTACCAAGCTTAGACAGTATTGACATAGTTACTAAGGAGAAACTGAGTTTTGGCAATGCTGGAAGCTTTAGCAACTTTATATGCACATAGAAAATTTAAACATAAAAACATTAAAGTAAAAAAACTATTTTTAAATTATTTGATTTCAAAGTGCTCATAACTTATGAAATAGCAGCATCAAGCTCACGTCTACAACCTCTGTTATACCCCTCTGTCTTCTGTATGTTTAGTGTAAAACCGTTGGTCATTTTGGCTATCAGCATAAAAATATTTTTCTGGTAAATTTGAGAAGTACAAATTTCTTCAAATGTGTAAATTACCAAAACTATGAAACTTGTTTTTCAGGTGACCAAATATTTTAAAATAGCTTTCATCCTGCTTAGGATTGACTGGGATTATTTGCAGCCCTGATTTAAACATAATATTGACATCTTGTTGTGGTTAGAATGTGAAGATATTCCATGATTACGTTCATGATATCCTGTGTGTTAAGCAGGCTGTGGACTCTTTGCAATTGAGCAATTGTGAACAGTAGACTTAAACACCTCTTTGGGAGGTTTTTTTGACTGTTGCAAGTCAATCAAAAAGAGTTTCTGTTATTATGAAGACATTGCATTTCTTTAATGGCTCTGGTTTAATTATAATGGACCCTTTTCCCAAACTCATAGTGATTAGTTGAAACTATGAGTACTGAAACTGAAGAACTTCCTTCCATTGTATCCTCTTGAGTCTTTTTTAGAAACCAAGGCCCTACCTTATGGTTTACTTGATCAAAGTTTAGGATTATTGATGTAGCTAGTAAAAATTAATCATTTATGCAAAATCGTGTTTTCACCGAACACCCCTACTTGTGCTTGCTTTCCAGCATATGGTATATCTTACCTGATGGTTGTACTTAACCTTTTCTGTGCAGGAAAGGGAAAAAAAGGGAAGCTTCTAAAAAGTGGCTTAAACCTCACAAACTGATAAAATGTCTTCTGCTGTCACTTCTTTCTGACCCAAGACAATTTTCCTTTAGTTCTCATGTTTCTCACAGATCTTCTTCCTTTTATCTTTGCAACTAGGATTCAAGAAAATTGCTGTAATATTCTGTAATGTATCAAGGTCAGTGCCACTGCTCTTTTGAGTCACTACACTTGCTGAAGTGGGCTGGAGTTCCTTTCAGTGCTAAAACTTGCTGATTGCCCTTAGTGAAATAATTCCATAGTGTAGAAGAAATACAAGGTAAAACCAACTGCAAGACATAGCAAGTTAACTTTTGTTTCTGAAGGACCTAAGTTATTAACAGGAGTGTACATGTATGGTATTTACCTCAGACCAAGAGGATTCTGGCTCTCATGCAATGCTGGATTGTATTAGATATGGGGTTAAGAGTGCAGGATTTTTTTTTTTTTCCAAACTAGTTTAGTCTGATGCAATGACAGTATATTCTTTAGTTCTTCAGCTGACCTCCCTGAACTTACAGTGCATATTTTAAAATACCCACTGGACAAAAGACAGGATTGAAGCTTGTAACGTTGTGATTTCATTTGAGACTGGTACTTCAACATTTTGCTCTTTAAATAACGCAAATATTTACTTTTGTTTTTTTAACAGTTGCCAAAGAGTTGCATCCCCAGGCACCTCACAAAAATACTCAGTTCCTTTTATTCCCTGTATTAAAACCACAGCAGATGACTTATTTTAACGAATTTTATTCTTCTTGTTTTTTTCAGAGGAGCAGAAGCATTAGTGTGAAGGATGAAAGATTACTTTAAGTAGTAATAAGATACTTAATCAATCCAAGGTAAGCAACCTTAAATCACCTCAGATTTGCAAGAGGGAAAGCACACATAGAGTTGGCACAGAGCTGCTAAAATGAGGTAGCTTGTCAAATTTTCTGCTATGTCCTTGTTCACTCCGTGATAAGTATGACTCAACTTGCCTGCCTTTTTGCCTTCACTTTGGGGATAAAAGAACAGCAACATAAGAGGTTTCTGATAGTTTTTCCTCAATAGGTAAATTCAGTGTAATCTGGGGAATTTATGTTGCTGAGGAACAGAAAGAAGAAAAAAGTAGCTCATCTTGAATGAGTATTCTTACAATAAACACTTGTGTAAATAGGAATGATTTAGTGCACGTTATGCTTTAGAATTAAGATGTCCCTTTGGAATTAGCAGGCAATTAAGTGTCAAATTAGAGGCAGAAATTGAACCAAGATGCTAAAAGATTTTTTGTTGTTGTTGTTTTTAGTCTGTTGCAACAACTCTCATCTACTTTTTAAAAATCTGGCTTATTAAGCTGTTTCGGATGTCACAAAAGGGCTTGGACAAATAGCTTTAGGTGCCTGCATTAATCTTGATAACTTTGGTATTGTTGGCTTCCTGTAAACCACAAAAAGTCATTTTGTGTGTTTGCCCACAAAATCAATCTTAACACCACACTGCAGCTTACTTTGGAGGCCTCTCCAAACAAAAATAAGTTTAAAGAATCCATCAGTTACAGCTAGAATTTTAGTGTATCTCTAAAGAAATGGGAGTGAAAGTCAAATGCAGCTTTTTAATACCTGTTGAATTCACAACTTACTGGAATTCATTATTTAGGTCTTTGTTTTAAACAACTTATTAATGAATTGATTTTTTAATAATTATTTCATTTACAATCTATTATTTAAATATGTAATTATTTGATTTAATTAATCTATCATATAGTTACAATTTATTTTATATATGTCAAATAATTGCCAATTAATATTAAATATTCTGTATTAATATATAAATTATTCAGCTCCTGATCATTAACTTTCAAGATATTTTGAATTTCCAGCAACAGCTGTTTATTTTCAGTACTCTACACTTCATTGGTAACAGATCTGGCATTTTTCTTCAATAAAAATATTTCATACCACTTGGGAAATTTTCTTGTTTTCCTACTGTACAAGTTGTAATAATTTCTCTACTACAGTTTCAGTGTTTTAGCTCTTGCTGCCATAAATGCTGCCAAATTACCTCTCCTCTGAAACCTAAGAGATGGTCCAGTGAATAATTTTAGGAAAGTTTTACCCCAGTAACAACTTGCTCAGAATAAATACATCTTGGGAAAGGACATTAAGAAAGAAAAATTTGTTTGTTTATGTGTCTCTTAAAGCTTTTGCTTTTATAGCTCTTTTAAGGAGCAGAGTTCATTTTCAACTTATTAGTTCAAAGGCAGATCACTGAAAGATGATTCAAAGAGATCTAATTAAATTATCCTTTATGGTAACATCTTTATGGATAATGTGTCCTTTCTGGCTTTATACTCTGGGTGACCAAATTTCATTTTAAGGTTTCATGGAGTCATAGAATGAATGAATTCCAGGATTGTTTTCTAGGTCTTGAATTCTCTTGCATCTTGCCCAGGTCAATAGGTTCCGGTTGTTAAAGCTTTTATTAATTTTTTCCTTGTTGTCCAGAATAACCAGTAAATGGCTAGAATACATTTGAATGCAGAGTGTTTGAAAATGAGAGGGAAACAAAGTAAAATACAATAATAATAATAATTGTAAGGAAGAGGGAGATGACAAAAAGAGGGAGGAATAAAACTCAAAAGAAAAACATGAGATGCACAGCACAATTGCTCACCACAGACTGACCCTGAGCAGTGACCAACACCTCCCCAGTTCATACACTGGGAATGATGCTCTTTGGCCAGCTTGGGTCAGCTGTCCTGGCCATGCTCCCTCCCAGCTTTCCTCCCTCTTGTGCTTCCTCACTGACAGAACAAGAGACACTGAAAAATACTCATCTTAGGGTAAGCACTACTTAGCAACAACCAAAAGATCAGTGTGTTATCAACAATCCTCTCATGATAAATCCAAACCCCAGCACTGCAGCAGCTCCTAAGAAGAAAACTAACCCCATCCCAGCTGTAACCAGGATGCAAGGAAAGAAACAAGTGGGTGATTTAAGCAGGAGCGAAAAAGGTGTATCTCAAACTGGTTGCATTGTCCTTAACTGAGTGCAAATATATTTTGAACTTCATCCTCCATTTGCAATATTTGGAGCCTGTCCTAATTATGTCTAAGCAATCTAATAGGATTTTTGTGCTAGAAATGTGGCATTGGAGATTTTTTTTAATTAGGCATTTTATCTCTGATACCCTATAGCAGGACAAACACAAATCCTGTCAGCCTTTCTGTGGCACATCTACTTCTGTTCAGTTGACACATCTGTGTATTCTGGAAAAGAAACCAAATTATAAATGACAGCCCACAGAATTCCCCTTTGCATTAGTTTGAATGAATTGAATAGCTATAGAACTAAGTTTTCTTACAGCTTTTTGGTTGAAAATTATTGGTTTTGCCAGATCCTTGAGTTCCTTTGTCTAAGGCAAAGGGTTTCTGCAAATCCACATTACCTTAAGGAGTGTTTAAAGAATTCACCAGTTCCTAGAGGGTCTGTTGCTGGATCAGTTCAATGAAAGACATAACAGGAATGCAAATTACTTCCATTATACAATTTTAATAAATATGTTTCAAAGACAACTGTTCCTGCAGCTTGTCCAACAGAAAAAAAAAAACAGCCAAGCCAACTGCTGAACAACAATGCCAGTAGCTGTGATGAATTGTAATTCATTTTGGACAGGAAACCATAAATATATGACCTAAAGGAAAACTTTAGGCAATGTAATTAGGGCAGGAAAATCCCATTAGTAGTATGTACTATGAGCTGAGCAGAAAACTCTCAAGTGTTAGGAATGAGGCTCTAAAACTGTAATTGTTCAAAACCAACCTAGAAATGTGTACAGGAAGGATGCAGCAAGTCTTTCAAAAGGTGAGGGACAATTTGTAAATGCTCGTCCAGAGAAAATTCAGAAGTCTCTTATTTCACAGCCAGCCCTAGCAATAACACAGTCACTTCTCTATTAAAGTTCTTGCCTGCAGATGGCTGAACAGATTTCTGCTTTCCCATGCTTGAAGAGCATCTTCAGTTTGAGACCTATTCATTTGTTCTTCAGGGTGATTTGCATAGCCTGCTGCCTTTTCCTGTGTTTCTTTTGCTCTCTCCCCTTCTGCTTTTATAATGTAATTCCTCTTCCTGTTTTCCTTCTTACAAGATATTTCTTTTACTCTAAGTCCATGTGAAATTGTTCCTAGTGTTCTCTTTACTGTCTTTTTTCTGCAGTAGAGATCCTGTATCTGTGACATGAAACTTAACTGTGATCAAGTTCAAATCTTAGATCACCCATCAATTTTCACATATCCATTCACTGAGCTATTCTTTCTTCAGTGCTACAGTGTATTTTCTCTTTCCCCCTCCCTGTTCAGACCATTCCACTTTTCATGGAGATCAAGATTGGTTGTGGGTCACTCTTTTAGGGGCTCAGTTTATAGCTGCAGTGCCACACAAGGAAGCATAGGTTTCTTGCCATTACTCTGCTAGCTTCAGATCCTAGAATAAAAATAGTTTTCAGAGATGGATCCCTGAATGTCGAGAGGTAACAATGCTTTAAAAGTTAGTTTTGTTACTCACCATTTCTCTATTCTTAATCTCATACGGGTTTGTTTTAATTATGGAAGATAAGTCATGTTATCACTGGATTCTAGTAAAATTTCTGCTATGTGATGGATTCAAACCAGTCTTAACTGTCCACTGTCAGTGAAACCTTCCTCTGTGGATGTCTAGTATTGAAACCAGTAACAGCCTGCAGAACTGAATGATGTGCTATGTCATTATTTCAGATGTACAGAGATTGCAATTTGAAGTGGTTGTTTTGGGTTTTACTGTATGTTTCTCGCATGGCAGTTATAAAGATTGAAATTCAGAGGGGATATGCAGTAACAAAGAGCATGTGTATTATATACTGTTCTGGGGTCTTGATTTTGCCTCTAACCAGTGATTAAGGTGAAATGTGCAGAGGCTGGAGTTGCAGGACCGCTATCCGTGCATGGGAGCAGGGCTGTGCTGCTGTGCCCAGATACATAGCAACAAAGAGCACGCAAAATATTAGAGCGGAGTGAAAGCAGAGGAGTGACCTTTGCTCTGCTGGCTGCCAAGCCCAAGCTCTTGGGGACTGATGAGAAGAATTTTCTCCAGAGATGAGGCCATGCTGAGTGAGATAGCTCCTCCACAGTGCTTGGGAAGTTCCAAAAAGGGACAGGGAGCGCGTACAGTCTCTATTTGATGTTTTTTCCTGGAACTGTGAAATGGAAGTCTATGCCTATGAACTGAGGTGGTGTCGATGGGTTTGTATGATCCTTCTTGACACAAGTGTACTCCAGCACTCATTTTCATCACTTATCAATTGTATTTTAAAATAAAAGGCCTTTGAAGTGCAGCTGAAGTGTGGAGGGACAGTACAAGTGAGCGCGTGCAGAAGTGAGTATAATGTTCGAGGGGAGTTCAGTGCTGTGAGTGCCAGGCTGACCCCAAGGATCCTTTACGGGCAGTCCACGAGTGACTTCTGGTGTATCCATTAACTGTTATCCATCTCCTGCTGCTCTTGTTCCTTCCTTAGCCAAGGCCCTCTTGGTAGAAGTGGAGCACTATGCTGGACATCTGTATCCCTGCTTTTGTGACGATTGCAGTACCTGCTCTGCCATCTCCAGTGTCTAGCCCAGGGACCCAGTTAGAGGTGATGACCGATACCTGCTGAGTCTGATACTCAGATTAGCAAAAAACCAAAAAGATGGCACCTGAGTGACATCTGAAATTCCAACTATATGACTCCAGAACCAAAAACTCTATTGTTCTGATCCAGTCAGAAGAAAGGACTTTGTATTTAAATGTTGAATGTTAAATTAAATATTAAGGGCCTGATTCTTCATTGCATTGCACTCTTCTTCCAGGATCAGTATTCAAACTGCATCTTTAAATATTAAATTTCTCCTGACAGGATGGAAGCTGATATACAACCTCTGACACTGGGCTCCCATGCTGTTTCTTATGTCACGGGTGATGACAATTACCAGAAACAGTGACTAGCAGCAGCAAGAGACTCTGCAATACTCACCTTAATTGCATTCTATATTTTCAGACATAATTTACAGTTTTAAAGTGTTGAAAAATGAGTCTCCTGACATGAGTGCTCAGTATCCTGTAGCAAGCCACTGGGAACAGGAAAGTTTTCCTTTCAAGATTCAACAAAAACAGTCCCTTACTGTGTGACAGAAACAAGCTGCACCAAACCTGCCAATGATTCAGCATGTTTTTCTAAATTCAAACTGGGCTGCAGCCTAAAGTTTGCAGTAGAGATTCAAACCCTGCAGGGAAACACCAGAGGCTCAGGCCTTTCTCCCAGCATCCGTCATGGTGCCAGGTGGGGAATCAAATGAGTAGCAAAACACTCTCTGTACTAAAACAGCACAACAAATGGCTCCAGGGCACACAGAGAGGGGGCAATACACAGCATTAATTAGCCTAAAAGTAATTAGCGAAATATTGCTAAAAAATCTTAAGTGGCACAATTGAGAGCTGGATGAGTTTTTGAACTCAGGAATATTAAAAACCTTGTGCAGTAGCTGTGAATTTGATGCACATTGGGAGGTTTCAGTGACAAGCAGACCAGCTTTTACTGGAAGAGAGGAATACAGTATAAAATGCAGCTTGCTGTGGAATTAAAGCCTAAAATGTAAATTTTTCCAGCTCTGACCTAGGCAAGACAGAGAAAGAACAGACATTACCCTTTACTAGAATTAATCACATTAATTGAAGTGAACTTTTTTCTGAATTTAGCTGAGGTTTTTTAGATGGAAACTGTCTTGAAGTGAATGATTCATTTTTCAAATACTTTCATTATTCAAAAGTTTTCGAAAAATATTTATTAGATTAGATTTCAGCATATGGATCATGCATGAACTATTCTTAGTTTTACTTACCTCATTCAATATCTAGTATGACATCCTCAAGCTATGTGATCCCTCCCATTAATCTTAAGTTTTAAAATATTTTCCCATTTTTCACTGTACTTCTGCTCCTAGCCAGTCAGAAATGAAGAAAATGTTTATCATACTTGGCTAAACACAAGAGTCTGTTTAGTCTGAGCACTAAATAGAAATTGCAAGTGTCAGAAATGAAACCAGGTTGAAAATAGCAGAACAACCTGGAGAGGGATACATTTGTATGCTTTAAAATTGCCTAAGCAGCGTGTAGTAGAATTTGTTACCAACATAAATTACGTAAATGGAAATAAAATTATAGTGACTGTGTAGACATGAGTAGTTAGATTGTGTCAGTATCAATCATTGTAAAAGGTCTTTAAGAAGGAGACACTACACAAGTTTCAACATGGACACAGAGACAAACAGTATCCAGTGGAGATGTCTAATCTAGGTCCTGGAACAGGGAGTAGTGGGTGAACAGAGCCTTCTGCTCAGCCAGCCCTGCCCACAGCCTCTGGAATCAGACAGTGGGTTGGGAATGTTTGATTTGGGGGAGTTCGTTTGTTCCACAGGCTGGCTGCCTTGGGGTCTGCTATATCAGGTAGCCCTGGCACTTCTGGAACACCATTTTCAATTGAATTATGAATCAATATGTCTTTTAGCTTAAAATAATGCATTTATATAAAAATTAATGAAACAATCTTCTGACCCCCTCAGTATCAGCCACTTTTCCCAGGTGTTGTTATTGCCCTAAGAGTGGTCATATAACTTCAACCAAGCAATAGAAGTGGTAGTGGCTGTCCAATGTTGGTGGGTTTTCCTGAAAGTAATTTTATTTACAGATTTTTGTTTTTCTGGGAAGTAGTGGAATTCCTCAAGGAACAACTGTTTCTTTTCTATGCAAAATCTGGAAAGCTATGAGGTACTCAAATGCTTTGATTTTGTTACATGTTATAAATACCCAAACGATGAGATCTGAAACAGTATTTACAGTGGAATATACTGAGAGCCAGGATATTTAGATTCAAGAGCTTCATTTTATTTCTGTTGAAATGTAGAGAGGAGCAGCTATTTATACAGTTTGTATGTCGGGTAACATTTGGATTTAAATTACCTTCATTATTTGTACATTGAGTTTTCAGTTTACATTTAATCTTAAAAAGTCCAACTAAATATTTTTTCTGTACAAATGTTATTTATTTACACACGAGATTTATCAAGTCTTCTGTGATAATGACAGAGTGAATTTTTTTGCTATTTGGTAATTTTCAAATAAAGTGATTTAAAATATATAGGTTAGTAATTGAATCCAATTTTAACCCTTAGGCAACGTTTTGGATAGTTGAAATCCTCCAATGTGTTGTTCATGCAAACAGGCAAATCACATACCTAGTTCTACCACTGCCTGTCCCCTGTGACCTAAAACATTTTCTCAAAAAGGTACAGTGAAAAAATGCAAAAATAAACAAAATAGTTGGCATTGACAAAGGTTGGGTTTTGCTTTTCTCCAAAGCTCTTTACAAAATGTGCTGAAAAAGCTTGACCTCAAAGCATCTCTCCTTCAGAAGCTAAGTAGAGGTGTTTTTTCATTTGGAAAACCTTGGATGTATCTGTCAAATTACTGGAAAAAGTGAACAGATTATGTGTTAATTGATGTTGATTCAAGTTTGCCTCCACAAACTTTCCAGGTCTCTAGGAAAAAGGCTACTGGGCAAGTCTGAAGTTTTATCCTTCTTTTTGAAGAAATTCGGTGGCGTGACCCCAGTTGTGCTCAAGATCAAAACCAACTGTCATTTAAAGACCTGAGATGGAGACAGGAGGAGGACAGCAGGATTCTGCTCCTTCTGTGGAACTGTCTTTTTATTTTTGTGATAAGGTTCTTTCTGCTCACTCTAGACATCTCAAATGTCAGAAAAGTGACCACCTTTGCTCAGGAAAAGCACTTGTCTCTGGCACTATTTAAGCAAAAGCTGGTGTTTAAGGGACTAATAAGGGCCTGGTAACCTCCTTGGAACTTTATTAGTCCCCTAAGTAAATGTGGGATTAATACCCTGATAAGTTATAAATGGCAAAATAGGATTGGTTACTCTTTCTTAAAACAGCCCATCAAGTTCATTTCAAACAGTGATTAAAGTAAATTTCAAAAGTGTATATATGGTCCTGCTTTAAGTAGTAGGGGACAAGCAAAGGAAGGGGATGCTGCCAATGTCATCGCATGAGAACATATTCATGTGGGACTCAGCTGGAGATGGGCGTCTTTGGCCACAATTAAGCCAATTCCAAAGGTTAGGTTTAGGATTAAGGATGGCAGAGAAACAAAGTCTAGCATTCCAGAGCTGTAGGTGAAATGGGGATGTAAAGGTGCTGCCAAAGGAATTGGCAGTCTGCAAGTACACTTTTCCCTTTGGAAATTCTTCTTGTTGGGGAGGGCACTGGGGCTTCCCATGGGACTCAGTCAGTGCCTAGGGTTGAAGCTGGGGTTGGTAGAGAGGCAGAGCCTGGAGCTGCAGTGGATTGGGGCTGCAAAGGGGCTCTCTGAGGAAGGAGCACTCTGGAGAAGGATTACTCCTGCAAGAACTTCATATGGGACTTCGTGTGGGTTGAACATCTGGAGTTCTGTTCCAACCTATATTATTCTGTGATTATGTATTGACTCTGGGAAACAATGCGAAATGAAAACCAAAAAGTCTCTGTGGCTACAATTCAAGTTTCAAAACCAGAGAATTCAGGATTATTCTCCCATGGTCTTCTCAACATGAAAGAGTCAGATGCAGTGCTGCATTGGCTACTTTCCAGTCTAGTTGGGAGGTAAATTGTAATCCTCCTCCTGGAATCCAGCCTTCACCGCCAATGCCCCCGACCCCTCTTCTCCTCAGAGCTGAAGTCAGCCAAGAGGAACCACAAACCCTGCAAGAGACTGACATTCACAAACCAGCTCTCCCACTTCTCTACCTCAACATTTCCCTCGTTTGTTGAATTTCCTTCTCATCCCAGACAACTCCAGGCTAGACAAGTCTTTGCTGTGGCCAACCATCGAACCCCTTTGGGTGCAGAGAAGACAAAGAGTATTTCCTGGCTCCAGCTTGCGAACAGCTGAGACTCCATCGCACCAAAAATTCAGCTGTTGATGCTAAACACGTGATGCTTCTAGCACATGTGAGAGAGACTGCCTGAGAACTGGGAATGCTGTGTTTTGAATGGCTGAGCCGTGCCTCCTTGGGAAGGCTCTTTGGGAGTCAGCTGACAGGTAATTTTGTGGGGCCATTCAAGAAGTCAGTCTGGCATGTCAGGCCTGTAAAACATTGATTTGTCAGCCAAATTTACTGCTCTCTTTCTGCAAGAATCTTGTTAGCCCTTAGAAAACATCTTCTCTCATAAGTTTGCAGCTCTCTGTATAAATCATGGAGTTTGTAGAGATAAGGGCCAGACCATAGAATAAAATATTGCATTAAGTACTAAAATATTGCATGAAGTACTAAGTGCTAAATTTTTAAGTGTTGACCATTTCAAGGGCCAATTTAAACAAGGCAGGATTAAGCTGAGCTGTTTACCTTCCTAACACTGCTCACTATAGCATAATAAATGATGGGGCTGTAAGCCAAGGAAGGCAACTACAAGAATGTTTTGTTTAGACTACTACAATAGCCAATTCAACATCATGAGAGGAATGCAGGATGTTAGGAGCGATCTGAACTAGCAGAGCTACCATAAAAGTGATGAGTTACTGAAATGTCTGAAGACATTGAGGTTAGGCTGTATTATTTGAAGATTTTAGAAGTGGGGAAGAGATTATCTTTGTCTCTATTTTACTCTGGTTTTTACAACATTTGTTTTACATGGGTATTTACTTCACTGTTTCCAGTTTTCCCACTGGCTAAGTGCTTTTTGAGAAGTCACTTCGTTCTCCATACCACTGTTTTTCTTTCTGTAAAACAGCAACAGAGCTTCCTTCTTTCTCTCTGGAGCTTCCAGCTCTCCAATGTCTCTAGAGAGCTTTCATTATATTTTTGTTTTATTGGCAGCAGGACCAGCAACTTCAGAACTGCACAGAGAACAAAGCAAATTTAGCTTATGAAAACACTTGTATCCAGTACAGAGAGAAAAATTCTCCAAGGCTCATCTTGCTGCAGGCCTAAGGAGGCTTGTGACTGGGGAGGTGGGATGAGAAAAGGAGAAGCACCCTTTTGCTGCCCAAAGAAGTGCACCCTTCTCCCAGAACCTGCCTACCTCCTTTATTATGTCAGAAAGTCACTTTCTTACTGTTTTCAAGCTCGTTATTACTCTTGAAATTATTAATAACGGTTGACAAAACTGAATTTTCTTCCTATTTCTGATTTTTTTTCCTACCTTTAGCTCCTTGTCTGAAAGCAGGAATGTGGGGGGAAAAATTAGGACTATGCATCTTAACTGAGGTTTGATATAACTGTGTATTAAAAACTGAGAGTATTTGGTCATAGCCTGTAAAAAATCATATTCTAGTTCAAATAATCTATGTCCAAAAGAATGAGAAGAAATTGCTTTTGAAATACTGAGGCATTTTGCAGATGAGTATTTATCAAGAGAAAGTATTAGGAAAGACTTTATTCTGATTACTATTAAGTATAAACTTCTTCCAGGTTATGTCTTTATACCTGTGTGCATTCATCACTGTCTTCACTACTTCTAAATAATAACTGATGATGGTAGGTTTGGCTAAAATGAATATAAAAAGACTGCCAATATACAGAGAACAGTCTTGAAAACCAAAGTAGTTTAGGTGTAATCCTTAAAAATCTATTATTTCTTTAGTAGGATATCCGTGAGCATCTCAGCTAAATATACTGAGGGGTTTTTTTTGGGTGGGGGGAGGGGGAGAATACCAGAGGCACTGAAAACTTTCAATGAGACTGGGATTCTGAAGAAAATAAAGGCCAGATCTTTACAAATATTTGGTACTTTCCATTAATTTCTCTAAGAATGTGAGCTAGAAGAATTTTTGAAATTGAGATATAAGGACAACCAAAACTTTTATCCATGATGTCAAAATCTTTCTTTGAACTTTTTTTGAGGGGGGGTCACAGCAGTCATAGAAGAAAAAAACAGTGAGTTCACAAATCTCTGGTGAAAAATCCACAGTGTATATAAAATGAACGAATTAAGTTCTCATTGCATATTCTTATTGGTGATACTGCAGGAGAGACCAGCCCAGTGGTAATTTTACTCTTTGCTTCATTTAGGATTTCTTGTAAAGCTTGTTTTCAATCATGCCTACAAATGGAAAATAAAATAGTTATTGTGGTTAAAGATTCACTTAGAGGTTAAAAAGTTGTTTTAATGGTATTTTAGGATTTTGGTAACTTTTTCTCATGTCTCACTTTTTCACCACAGAGGTAACCAATTCATCCCTTTTCTATTTTTCAGACTAAAACCCAACCAACCAACAAGAAAAAAAAAAATTCTGTTTATTGTGCTGAACACCACCTTTAAACAGTGTCACCAATTACTAACCACTTTTTAAATACCATAAAATTATAATAACTTTTCTTATGGTATGATTGTTATTTATGTCCATGGAAACTATGGAGCCATGAGGAGTTTCACCCTTGGCTGAAAGCTTGATCTTTACAGAGCCATTTTCTGCTTTTGTGAGGATATGTGTGTTGATAGATCTCTGAGAAGGTCATACAAGCAACATATTGGATATGCATTTTTATAGTGCCTTAAATGTTTAAAAAATGACACTAATTTGCATAATGTTTGGAAGTATTGTTTAACAATCTGCTGTGATCTCTTTGTCATGGCCAAATTCTGAGTGTTCTGTTTCGGTTTTAGAAGGCTTTCTATATGGCATTAATTGTCATTTAACTTCCTAAAATGTCCCAGTGTTTATCTTCTGTACTCATGACATACTTCTGCCAGAAGAACTCTGACATTTCGTACAAAGCTGGGCTAACAAGCAGCTTTTGAAATTATTAGACAAAGCAGTAGCACTGCAAGTACTGAGCAATTTGAAATGGGGACTCAAATCAGCTTGCTCTGAGCCCTTTGAAATGAACAAGCACAGTGTTTCATCAGGTCTCCTAAGGAGTTCTCTGTCCTTATCATAAGTATTCATCTGTTCTAAGAGGCATTGTTTGAAGTGCTTTTAAACCATGTTTAGTATTCTAATAAAGGATACTCAAATTAGGTTCACACTGTGTTGTGCTGCTGCTCTACGAACCCGTTGGAAGAGTGGGACTCATTGCAAAGAAGAGTTCGCAGTTTAAATAGGCAAGAATAAAATAACGAACAAAAGTGGGTACCTGGGGACAGTAATTTGGTTGATTTCCATCAGACATAGCTGGGAATACAATTCAGGCCAGTATTGCTCTGATACAAGACCCTGTGTTTCTGAACCATAAGAATCTGAAGTTAAGAAGGAACAACACAGTTCTGCAAGGCATACCTTGAATTACTCCGTTAGTTTGAGTGAATATATATTGTTACTTATACTCAAGCTACTGCTCTTTGTTTAAAGACTTTGTAGTATTACACCAGGTGTTTTGGTTTTTTTCTGCAACAGTGTAATGGCATAACATTGTGTGCAATGCAGTCCTTTTCTTCCTTTAGTGTTTAAAAGGCAAAGTTGGTGAACATTAGTGCTTTCTCAAAGCCTGAAGTCACTGTACACTTTTCTATCCTAAAATTATTTTCCTAGTCTTTTAATCTTTTTGGTATCTATTAAAATACTTGGCTGACACCATTTATTTGTGGAAATAGTAAGGAGCCTCTCCACACAGACTGGATTCATGTCTTTGCTACTTTGAGGGGCCTTCAAGAAATTTAAGTTTGGTTACATGTGTTGTACTTATATATAATGCAAGGAAAACATTACAGTCCTATTTTTCTTAGTCTAGTGGATTAATATCACTTAGGAATACTTCATCCTACAATAGCCTTCTCCCTCTGGACTGCAGCTGAGCTGAAATTGCCGGGACTGCTTCAGCCTGGAATGGTAACTATGCCCACTGAAGAATTTAAGACACATGAGAAGAGCTGCACCATTTAACTGAGCAAGAATCTGGGCCAGAGTGTGCAGGAAGAGTTTTGATACCATGAAGGTGTCTAAATTTGTACATGTCCATAGGTCATGTTCATTCACATCCTGTAAACTGGCACACTGACTCATAGGAAATCAGGCACGTAGCAATTCCAGTCTTTCTTGGCAAGAGCAGAAGTATTTTAACTCCAAAAGAAAGTTCAAGTGTTGTTCAGGATCTTACACAATATTGGTGATTCCAAGTGTGCAGCCTAAGGTAGGAACCCTGTGCAGATAGCCTATCCAGCTCTGATCCTGCTGTTGATTCGTACTCAAGCCAGACACAAATGTGGATTTTATTTCAGAACCAAGGAAATGGAAGGGGGAAGGCATTGTTCAGGAAATAATTACAAACAAAAGGAGGCCTGGCTTATGCAGAAGAAAAACCCATTTGTGTTTGAATTAATTATTTATTGAGTTAAGAGTGTGTTTCTTATAGCCAAGATATAGAAAACCTGGAAGTTTTTGCAATTTAAGTGCCGGTTCCTGAGGATGACTGTAAGCTGCTGTAACTTGCACAACTAACTTTTGGTAAATGGTGTCTTTGTTCTCATAAATCCATGCAGTTTTTTATATCTTGTACATCTTACTCTCTCTTTCTTCCTTATCTCGTGGTTTTTCTCATTTACCACCCATGACTTTTGCAATTCAACAGTTTTTAGTGTGTCACATTAATATAAATATGTAGAGCTTTTAGTTGATTCCTGCTTCTATTGCAGCTGGTTTTATGCTGTGCTTACACAGTTTAATTTACCTGAGCATTAATGCATGATGTCTATCCCAATCACAGCTGTGACAACCATATCTTGCAGAAAATCTATTAACACCTCTACCTCTCCTCATTAAAGTCTACAGTTTGTCTTATTTTTGTTTGTCTTCTGGTTTCAAACTTCAGTTTGCTGGAGAAGACTTCCATTTGAAATGAAAGAGGATGTTCCTGGGTATGCATTTGACTGCAAGAGCTGTGTTGTTTGTGGGAGGAATTTTATAAATCTGGATGGAGACATGAGAGTTGGCAGCTCTGATCACAGGCACAAAGGATCCCTAAAGTAAAGAACCAAATGCTGGTTAGCTGTGTCTCCACTCCCTCTACTTTTCTTTTGCTTTTCTGAAACTGTCTAGACACTTTCTTTCAGTAACTTTCATGGGGCAAATAAACTGTAAGTTCAGTGAATTGTGGTGGGAAATTAATTTGGAATTCATCAGTAGAAATGCTAGTGTATTTCCATGAGAAACCTGGCTGTAAGAGTTAGTAATTTAGTAAGTAAATCATAGCATTACCGTGTGGTTTGCATCAATCTAACCAATGTAGCACAAATTTGAAAGCCTCTGGTTTAGTTGTTGATAAATTATAAATCAATTGTTGGTAGACATCATTGCGAAAGTAATTGTTACAGAATTAAGAAAATCAATAATGGCTTATGCTACTCCCAGGATAAAAGGCTGCCTTTGCTGAATCAATTACTCTATGACGTGCTATTCTCTAGTATGAAAGTATTCTAAAAAACAAATGCTTAATACAACACAAACCTCTTTGTCCATTTGCCATATGTACTTCATGAAAGAGAAGAGAGCTGGAAAACTGCATAAACCAGAGCTGCTTTCTATAGTC
The DNA here is from genome assembly GCA_013399195.1 of Dicrurus megarhynchus. NCBI lineage: Eukaryota > Metazoa > Chordata > Aves > Passeriformes > Dicruridae > Dicrurus > Dicrurus megarhynchus. Next base: position 289,162 of record VXAD01013580.1, on the reverse strand, counting down.
ATGGGGGTACTTTCATTGATGCCAAATATTGATTGGATAATAGAAAGCAGAATTCTTCCTGCAGCCCTAAGGGATCCCTGGGACTTCTCTTCATTTCCTTTTAAGCCTGTTTCCGTTCACACCAGCCATGAACATGGACACTGAACCTTTTATTCCCTTCTCTTCCTTGCATCCTACCCGATGGTCCAGAACTGGCTGGCTGCTTTTCTACCATCCACTCACACTGCTCTTTGCTTGTAGCGGTTCTTTGGTTTTATGCTTTTAGATATTGACTAGAAATTGATCCATTATTGACGGCAAGTAACTGTGCTTTTACAGTATGATGTGCACCTTGACATAGGAGAAAGAAGGATGCATTGTAGGGAAAAAAAGAAGGTGTTTTGTGGAATAAATCAGAAGGTACTTCTAGGGTAGGATAAAAATGCTGAAGACCATAAGTTCTCATGAATATGCAATCTCATGAAGCACATGAAATGGCACCAAACATTGCCAATTGTGAGAACACAATAAACGTGCTTTTTTTGTTTGTCCTGATGTAAGAATGATTTGATCTTGCTTTGCTGAAAAAAGGGAAGAAACTGAAGAAGCTGGTGTAACGTGACTCCTTCCAGGTGGTGGAGTCATGGGGTAACAAATTATGTTTTTGTATGATACTGTGTGATTTATACCTTTGAAATTTCCATTAAAAGGGATTTTTATTAGTTTGCCATGAACATTGCAGTCTTTCTAAGTTATTCAGGCTGACTGATATATGTGCTCATAAGTTTCTGGGATAGATTTTTGCCTGACACTTTCTATGCCTGACGTCAGCTACAATGTCCAGTCTTCAGAAACCTTAAGCAACTTACACTCATCTGTTTTGAAGGCAAAATTTGAGGCAAAGTTGGAGTTTTCATGTACTTCCAGTGACACTTCTGTGCTTTGGTAACTCCCACAGCTGCTGTTATAAATCTTGAAGTAGGATTGTTTCATCGTTCTCAAACTGGAGTGAAAAACAAGCTGAAATTCAGAAATGTGGGTTCATTATTTCAAAAGCTGACATTTGCAAATGCACAATAGAATGTCCTTTCTCTCTTTTTTTTCTGGTTGAGAGAATAATTTAAGATCTCACACATCAACAAATAGTGTATTAATTAAGACCATCTGAGGTATAGAGGTGAATTCAAGTAGAGTTTTCTCAAGACTTTATTTCAACATTCTCAGAGTATGTGCTTTAACTTAGGACATGTTGATTGAAAATATGTCTTTCGAAGGACAGTTTATTTTAACAATCGCATGCTTATTTTTTTTAAAGCCAAGTATCTTTTTTCAGCATTAGAACTCAAGAAAACTAAATGCAATTATAGGGATTAATGCTGTGACACTGAAGTACAGCATATGTATTCAGAAATAAAATAGCTTTACTCAGTTTATCATAATTCACTTCCGCAATTAATTAGGATAAACACATATGTGCCGGGCTGTTTAAAGTCGTTCCATAAAGCTATTTCAGAATTTTATTGAGATTATTTTCCAGAGTGTATATATACAAATATATCTTAATTTGAAAAGAGCTAGATAACTATATGGAGCAATTAACCTCTTCTGCACTTTCATTGTTTTGTCTGTGAGGTAACATGAAGTTTAATTGCTGTATCTGCTTCTGTGTTTAGACTTATTGCTGTTTTTGGTAGTTTGTATCTTACCAGTATCAGCAGAAGAAATTTTTTCTAAAACTACAAAAATCAGAAAAGAGGCCAAGTATATACTTTACAAAAAAACCCCAATTTTCTTATCTTTCATTATAGATAAAATTTACATTGCTTATGTGTCCTTGGGTTTTATTTCTCAAATAGTTCAGGAGCATGAAGATACCTGGTGTGGGGTTTGTATTTTTCTTAAAAGTTAGAGAACATAGCTTTTTTTAACTAGGTTTTTTACAAGATTCAGCCAACAGCTGAACACTCGGGAACCAGGTCTGTCTCTCAGAAAAGGTTTCTGCCATCCACCACAATATACATTTTTATATATCCATTTTCACTAGCATATCTGAGCCTTGACTGCTCTTAGATACTTATAAAAAGAGCATGGAGTTTGATAATACTAAATTTCTTCTTCTCCATGTAGAATGGAGGCACTATAATATTTGGAATCCCCCTGGAGTCCATGGTTTGACAGTGCTCGGTATTAATGTTTTGTTTCAGCACATTAAGATCATAAAACTGAAGCCAAGACCAGTAATAGCATCTCTCCAGACCTCTTTTAAAATCAATTGTGTTTGAGATTATTTTTCTTTCATAGAAATGTTTTACAATAGTCTTGCTTTCCTGTCTTTCATGGCACTCTGTGCCAGTCTTCTGCTGTGAAAAAATTAAAATCTAAGGTAGATCAGGTGGTGTATAAGAAGGGAACTTTTCCTTTTAGGTTTACCACTATCCCTAGGAAAGACAATATCATTATGGAGACAGCTGCAGGGACAGCTGACAACAGGATAGCATTGATCACTGTCTTCGGTTTGGGAATCCTCTAGGTAAGAATATATTCACACCATCAGCCAGCCTTGATTCAAAGCTTTCTAACTAAATATCAATGTCTGTCCTTGTAAGAACATTGTAACAGCCTCACCCATGGTGTTTATTCCTCCTTTGGTAGTTCCATGTGGGATCATGGTGCTTTTATGCTAAATGTGATTCACCGTACACGTGAAAGCTGAACTAACCAGTACTAGTAGCCCACCCTTCACTGGTGCAACAGTAGCTGAACAAGATTGATCCTTTATCCAAATCTATTTTACTCCTGCTTAGAATTTCCTAGAAAAAGTGGATCCCAAATTCACTCAATGAAGAAAAAAAATGGGGTGCATGAAATATGTCCAGCTCAAAACAGGGCCCTTGCTGAAGAGTGGTGTTAAAGTGCAGTGTTTGCTTCATTTTACATTGCTAATTTTATTTGAAATGTTTTCATCAATTTTATTCTTTTTACTGTATTGGAGGGGTAATTTATGTGTCTTCAAAATNTTTTTTTTTTTTTTTTGTCTTACCACCAATTGTTTCTTTTCTTTTTGGGGTTTCAGTCAGAATATGTATTAATTGAGACATGCTAATCACTGAAAGAAATTGCAAATAGCACATGCTCAGTTTGAACAACAAAGAGGGGAACAACTACTGGTGGTCATGAGTTAAAACTCTCCCAAGAAAAAGCATGGCTTGGTAGCTGGTTTTAAACTGTTTCTTGTACTTCCTTTCATCTTCCTCTTGCAGACTGAGTTGTGTGTATGTCAAAAGCTGGTCTTGGCCTCACGTCTGAGAAATCTGCTGCTTCTGACGTATTTTCCCAAGGGAGTTGCAACTGTTTGTGCTTGTCCTTTGGCAGCCCATGATCAGAATATTGTAATTGCCTCCTAACAGCTTTAAAATGGGATTGACTAAAGATGCCCCTTGCCTTTGCTTGGCTTCCTTCTTCTGGAAGACAGTCTGAGTATTTTTGAGGTGCAGTGGAAGTGACTTCCCCAGTCCTGCAGAGCTCTATGTTTTGCTCATTGCTAAGGGCTATCCAAAGATGAATTCAAGTACAGAAATCCCCATTTGGAGATGTTCTTGAGAATGAAAAAACAGAAGAATAATTATTCTCTTCTTTAATAATGCTGTATTAGTTTGAGTCTGGGCAGGGAGTCTTGGCAGATAAGCCAAGGTGTGAATTTATACAGCACAAGCTACCCTGAGAATTTGCTTGTATCCAGTGATTATACAAATTAGACTACTGCCACCATTCAGAGACTGGAAATTTTTTCCTCAATGGGGCTAAAATGAGAATGTAGTTAGAATGACTATGACAATTCTCCTCCTTGCTTAGTAAACCTTAATTTGAAAGACACCATCACCATAACCATTGCTGTTACCTGTTCTGGTTGCATGTCAAGCAATTCTGACAGGAGAATTCATTATAATTGGCAATCAGTTAATGAGTTTAGAGTTTTCTTAGGGATTAGTTTTTTTATTTAATAGGGTTGTTATGATAAAGTTCTATGGTTGAGAAGGCTATTTTGTAATCCAGGAAAGATTTCAAAAGCTACAGGCTGCACCAGAGGTGGAAAGGTCTTTATTAAACTGATGCTGTCTAGCCAAACTTGAAAACGAGACATATTTGCGCAGACTGGAGTTTATCAGGCAGAAAGAGTAATTAAATTTGAATTGTGTCAGCCAACTACCTTGAAATGAAGAGAAGTCAATGTACGTTGCTCCAAGGAGAAAGAAGGAAATGATTAGTTATAATTATACTCAGTCTCCAAGAGAATTGCTTCACACCCCTTGAATCTGTTGCTAAGGGAGGAAAGAAAACTAAACAAAGGACCTCTAACCCTTCTCTTAATGTCTAAAATTTCTTGAGTTCAGGATTCCCTTTGGGAGTTAGAAGAGACCAGATACTACTGAATCATAATATTTTAAGGATTGACAGAAGGACTCTTAGGTGAATGAGCAATTGGTTGGATTGTTGGGTCCAGAGGGCAATGGCTCACAGTCCTGATCAGGGACATCACTGACAAGCAGTGTCCCTTGGGTCTCCGTAGTGGGACCAGTGCTATTTAATGTCTTCACTAACGACACAGACAGAGGGGTTGAGTGCAACCTCAGCAAACTTCCCATGAAGACAGGCTGAGAGAAATGGGATTGTTCAGCCTGGAGAAAAGAAGGCTCCAGGGAGACCTTGTAGTGGCCTTTCAGTACTTAAAGGGGCCTTATAAAGATGGGGAGAACCATTTAGTAGGGCCTGTTGCAATAGGACAAAGGGGAAATTGTTTTAAACTAGAAGACTTAGACTAGATATAAGGAAGAAATTTTTTACAATGAATGGGGTGAAATACCAGCACAGGCTGCCTAGGGGGATGGCAGATGCCCCATCCCTGGAAACACTCAAGATCAGGCCTAGACAGGGCTCTGAACAACCTTATCTGGTTGAAGATGTCCCTGCTCATTTCAGGGGTTTGTACTACATGACCTTTATAGGTCCCTTCCAACCCAAACCATTGTGAGATTCTATGGGCTCTCAGTAACTGAGTGCAACCAATGAGACTCAGTTAAAAATAGACTTACAACAAATGTGCTGATTTTGTTTTTATTTAGAAACTCTGTAACAATAGGAGATCACAAAAGATTTGCATTGAAACCTTGTCTTGCAGTTTAATCTGGAAGAGCCTGCATGAATCATTTGTAGGATGTCACACAGCACAAAGTGGGTGGTCCTTTGCTGAGAAAACAAAAAATTAAATACTTTGCTGTTAAAATTCGTTATAGGGGAAGCTGGCAAAGGTGGCTGACATTGAAGTTATGTAACACATTCCTTTATGAGACCTTTTCTGTGGAAGTGTATAGTTTGAAAAGTGTGGACCTGATTTCTCCATGGCTACCATCAGCCCTAGGCTGATTTTCTGGGGAAAGTTTCAGTAGACAAGGAACAAATTCAAGGCAAAACAGAGTCTACACAATGTTTGGTTTTATTTTAATTTCTTATAACCACTTTTTTTGAGAATCTGGAGAGCCTGGGGTCAGGAATCTCTGTAAACCTGAGTGAGTCACAAGCCTCTGAAAATTTCCTATGTAGTCTCTATGAGAGTTTGTCAGCAAGAGTCCCTGAAGATTCCATCTGTGCTGGCCATACTCTCAAGCCCAGGGGATCTGGGCTGAATAGGAGTTTTCTTTATGTTTGACATCCAAATCTCCCTGTGGCTCCTGTAGTTTATCTGTTCTCCCTTCCTAGCATCTTTGTGGCTCTATTTTGTTCGTACTGGACCAAGCAGCACTGCTGTTAAGAAAGGCAGGCGAGAGGGATTTGCATCAGTGAAGCTGGATGTTCATGGCACTTTGGATATCAGGTTTTACTTCCAGTGATGCAGGGTAGAGGTCTGGAATTTTTTGGAGGTTAAAAGAGCAGGATTTGGAAATTATCCAAATGTGGGATTTGGAGGAAAGAAAAAAGAAAAAGAAAAAAAGCAACCACAAAGCTTAAAGGCAAAAGTGAATTTTGAAGTGACTTTGTGATGAGAGTGAAGAGGGTGGGCTGGATCAATTTTTTGATGAGTTTGAAGGTGTGTTGTCACAACAGAGCGAAAGGATGGAAGAGCACAATTGAAAGGGGACAATTAGAGCTTGAAAGAAGGAACAAATTTTTAAGTCATTGATGTTTATAAGGCGAAGGTAAAGACACTCTTGCCAGTTTGCTGGCCTTCCAGCCCCAGAGACAAGGTACTGTATTGAGCCCCACATTAAAGAGATTGCTGTGCTTTGTACAAATGCTTGACTAGATAAAACAAGCAGCTTGCAGACCTGTGGGATTCATTGTCAAAAGCTGTGTACCTTTTATTTCTACAACATGGATTTAAAGGGAAACTGACCAGGTAGTTGGAAGAGATGCCTATTGGGGTAACTGAGAAGGAAAACCACAGGAAGCTCAGAAAATGCCCTAAATGGCTTTTACTTGGAGGCTGAGCGGTTATACTGAGTGAGGTGGACTTCATCTGCCACTCATATACTCTTAGGATGTCATTTTTGGAGCCCATTTTTTGTCCTTGCACAGTGTTAAGGTTCAGGAGCTTTAGGGAGGAAGGGGAAGACCATTTTAAAGTTTCCCCAGCTGCAGACAGAGCTCAGCTGAGCTATTTAACAAGATTTAAAGGGCTTCCAGGGAGCTGTTTGCTGACCCCTGGGTTACCTTCCTGTACTGTCTGGGACCTCTCTGTTGCACTTATTTTTGCTGAGTGCAACTGGTTGGATTGCTTATTCATTCCCCTATAACCCTTACATATAGCATATCAATCACCCTATGTCATATTGCCTTACAAGTCATGCCCCAAAAAATATACATTAACTGTTTAATTTTAGAAGGTAAGTTTTATCTTTGAAAATTAAAGTGTTTTTCCAGCTATTTCACAGATTCAGAACAAAATGTCTGTGTGTTGTTTAGATGTACTTAGTTGCAATAAATTGTGGAAAAATAGCACAGTTTGCAGAATTGTTTTGTAAAGACTGTTGTAGTTTGATGTTAGATGATAATACTAATAGTTTGGGAAATAATTTATATTTAGACTCTGTTTTTTGTAATAGTATCTCACTTGAAAAATTTTTTTTCTTTATAATTTTTAGTTACATTTTTACTTCTTGTCAATGTGGTAGGAGGGAGAAAGAGATCATCTGCAGGACAAGAATAGGTTGTTCCTCCAGCTCCCTCTTTCCTTGCAAAGAAAAAGGCAGGAGACAGGCAGACAACTGACCTGGTGCTACATACTGTGAGTGATGGCACAGAGAAGAAGCTGTTGCAATAGTTAACCCAGCAAAATACAGATGAAGTTCAGTCACAAGTAGATTGCTAGTGGTCCTATAGTCAATAAAGCATTTGCTTTCGCTATTTTTGGTCACCCCAAGTTAAATCACTGATATAAAATATGCTTTCCTAATAGTTACCATCACTCTGGCCAAAAGTCAATTAGATTTATCAGAGATTCTGGTGAAACATTTCTCTCACAACTACGACAGGTGTTCTGTATATTAGTTGTCTCCAAAAATTAGGCCTCCAATAATTTTGCCCAGGATAAATCATAATTTAACCAGACTAATGGTAACTCTTAATTAAAATGTATGTGGCATATTTAAGAAAGGAATACCTGAAAGTAAATATGGTAAAGAATTCTATTTAGGTCTTGGAAATTATTCAGTCTGAAAAGAAAAAAAGTTACAAATGTTAATTTCTCTTTTTTAATTATAAGTTTCCTCATGTCATTTGTAAACTTAAAATTGTTTCCAGTTTTAATTTAGATCTGAACTATTTGCTTACATGCCTGCACTTCAGAATGCTATTTGATTTGGAATTGTTATGATTGATTTTCGAATTGTTATGAAGGGAGAAATTATAAGGGACATGTTCAATTAAACTTCCATTTATTTTTCAGAGATGAAATTTAAAACAGGAGATAGCCCCAGAAAATGTTTTACCCTGGATTCCTTTTGGCTGTGAACTACAGATGAACTGGAATTGGTGGAACAAAACATTCACAACTAGTTTAGTTATTTTCTCCATTTTCACTTATTTAGATTATGTCTAAAAGAGAGAAATTAATTCCTCAGAGATAACAGTGCATATAATTTTATTCAAAATATGCAAACTAGTGCAATTTCCAAGCCATCAGAGTAAGCACAATAAATATTTTATAGCTTTCAGTTTAAAGGCTATTGAAGTATATACAAGTATTTCAAAGGCAATCCATTTGGCAAATGTTAAAACTCTTCAAGCAAAGGTTTTCCTAGATGGCCATTTCTTAATATCCCCTCAACCCCTTTTTACTTTTCCCCACTGAGAACCATTTGATTTACTATCAGATTCTCACTTGTGCTCCTGCCTTCCCCACCTCAGCTGAGGGCACTTCCTGGGAGGTAACTGCAGCTACCTGGGCTCAGGATGCACCATGGGAAGAGCACTTAATTTCCCCTCCCCTGTTGCAGGGATAGAAGCAACAAGGTGCATTCTCTCTTCTTCAGCATCTGATTTTTCTTCACGGTATGTAATTGATATTTATAGTTGGGATTTTTTTATAGTTTTTGATGTGTTTCTGAAAATTTGGGTTTAATTCTTTAATTTCTTGGTCTTTTCAGCCTGTGTTTGTTTTGGTGGGCAACGTATTAAAAAGGAATAGAAGCGTGCTGAGTATGAAATGGTCTGCACAAATCCCACTATCTTGTTGCCCTCCAGGAAAAAAACCATCTTTGTGCTTTATGCAATTTGGATGATTTTACTGCTGGTGTGTTTAAAAGAGCCTTTGAAATTAGAAGCAGGGGAGTTTTCTGGATGGCAGAAAGAAAGGAGTAATGTTCTGTACTCTAAACAATGTCAATCTTCTGCTAGAACCTGAGAATTTAGAAGACTACAAGATTAGAAGGGATCTAATTTTCAGTGGTGTTGCCAGTTGGGGTAGGAAACTCAATATTTTTAATTGGAAAAGAGTGAAAAGAGGCTACATAGCCTAAGAGAGAAAGGAATAGTATCAGAAAAATAATTTTAGAGTGAATTTTCTTTCAAGCCTTTGTAAATAAAGTGAGCTTTCTTGTACATGCAAATAGAGAAACCTGTTTGTGTTGGATGATGATGAGGGGTTTATACCAGTGTTGCGGTGAGCCATGGCCAGAGCCACGGTCAGCTGGACCAGGCACATCAAAAGGTCCAGTGGTTTGATGCCGCCACAGCTCAAGGACTTGAAGGCACAGTAAGCACCCAGATAGCAGTGTGAAGGATGCTGACCATTGGCTGCTGCCTCCCCCCTCCCCTTATGTTTCGTATTTGGTTATTCCTCTAGGAAGTTCTATGTTCCTCAGTTGGTAATTGGCTCATGTTGCTCCTCTACCCCCCACTTCTTCTCCCATTCGCCCTGGTCCCTTCTCCCCCCTTTTGTGAGACCCCATAACTGATATTTTATTGGTTATTGTATGTTCCCCACGCCTATTATGCAGGGGTATAAAACCCCGTGTCTGCCTAATTTTATTGGCCTTCCTCGTGGCTTTCCCCTGTGAATAAACCCTTCCCTGTCCCACGAGGAAGTCCCTCTGCTTCTTCCCTCCTCCTTTGTGCACCTTGCCACCGGGAGGCAAGGCAAACCTGAGCTGGTGCTTCGCCTGCCCTCCAGCGCCACGATCAGCTCCGTCCCCCCTCACCTGGGGCAGGCAGAACACTGCCCGGTGCTAAGGCTAGCCCGTACAGCCCCGCAGCACAGCGGTACTGCTTCTGCAACTGACTTTCCATCAGAAACGTGGAGGTGTGTTGTGTTAATGGATAGCTGAGTGCTTTGAGGACAAAAAAAAAAATCAATTAGCTGCTTCAGTGTGATTTTCATGTATACTGAGTATGGGTTTTCTCCGTGTAAATGGACACACTCATGTGTTTTTCATATGTCAGCTCTGGCCTTCATCATCTTACAAATATGTTTGAAAATGTTGCTAAATTTCATGCAATTGGAAAGAACAAAGCATTAAGGACAGTAATTTCATGCTTTTTGCAGAATAAACAAAAAAACCAGAACTTTCCAGGCAAGGGAAGAGAGTGTGTCAAATTAATCTGTAAAAGTCAGACAAAAGGACTTTGCTTGGAAAAGAGATGCAGAATGGTTTTAATTAACATTTTGCTTCAGGTCATGCCATGTTCTTTCAATTAGGATTTTGGTGTAAGAAAGACTGTCTCGTCCTGAAATGTCTTTACTTCTTTAAAGGGACAGACTTGGTCATTTTCCAGAGATGAGGGAATGGGATACTTACAGTTATCTTTCATTTGGGGGGAGTAGGGATTGTGATTCTTTTTCAATTTTGAATATAACTGAGAAGAGTTGGGATCAGGCATATTTAAGTGTCAGGCTAAACTCTTCAGCTCTCTTTCTTCAGAATATTTTTCCATTGCAAAACTCTGACATAAATAATTTCCCTTGATGCTGTAGTCACTGTTTTTCTCTAATGTTCTATATATCTATTTAATCATTTGTCTGCAGCATTTAGCTACAATGGGAATAGGTTTCTGTGTGTTGTCATTCAGTGTTATGTGTAAAAGCATCCGTATGTTAGAGTTTTAAGGTTTGTAAATGCATTGCTTCTTTTTCGTTATAACAGCTCCTTTTTTTAACAGTCATGTGTTTCCTCTGTCTGTGCGTGTGCCCTGCGGTGGGCCCCTTTCGTTTGCAACCTCCTAGTTCTGCCTGGAATGAAGTACTGAGGCAAATGGGAAGGTTTGCTGAGGGAAGACTTTCATGCTAATTTCCCATTGCATCCAAGGTATATCCCACTTCCAGTGGATACACACAGAGTGAGCACCACAGTTCCCATCACACCTGCTGAACCAAAGCTAAGCAAGCAAGAAGGATAAACTAATGTGTTTCTGTTTTTGAAGAAGACTGATAAAAGAACTGTAGTAAACTTATTCATGAATATTTCCCATGCCAAATACTGTTAACAAAAGATGCCCCACACTCCCAATTTTTGGGCATTGCCGTCCATCGTTTTAAGTAGTAAGATCCATTCTCGGGGGGGGGAAACAGCATCTGCATCAGGCTAATGCTACATGAGTTCAGTCATGGGGTCATATAAATATCAACCTAGGTCTTTAATTATGTACAAGATATATTAAATAGTCATGCCTTCCTTAGCATGGAATTTTGCACTAATGGAATATCACGGATGTTACTAAAATTTTACTATGAACTGTAGCTTAGCAGCAGTGTGGGATTTTTTTTACTACTACTTGGTTTGCAAATTGAGCCCTCAAAAGTTCAGAAATTCCAAATTCAGAATCGCCCTTGCTATATTATTGAGCCACTCTACACAGTCCTACTATCCTTATGGGAAAAACATTTTGCAGAGAAAATTTATGCATGGTCCTCTAATCAGAAAGGATTGTAACATCTTGATATAGTGACATATAGGTAACTGTAAATCTACTATTTCCCAGTGTCTGGTTTCACCCACTAGACAGTGAAAATTACTTTTAGAAATTGTCTTTGAGCTACTTTGTATTTTAGAAGAGAAAAAGAAGTAAAAAGAAAATTTCCTTGGCACTCTTGAGTGCAGCATGCTGCAGCTGTTGCCACACAAGTGGTGTGAGTCCAACTCCTTCCCATAGTTAGGGCCATCTTCTTCTTTTGAGATGTTACCAGCATCTTTCTGTGGAATGGGTGTGGCACGGGAGATAGTTCATTTGAGCACATCACTCACTTCCAAAATTTCAAATGTTTAATGAAAATAATGTTGGACATTCTCAGGCAAAGGTCGGAGGAAGTTTTAAGACTGAAAGATTTAAATATAAGCCTAAATGTAGGACTGTGCTATGAGATCCCAAAATAAGTGAGAAAGGGAAATAGTCTCAGTAGTGTTATACAATAGAATGTACTTTTGAATGCACTGGTTTGGGCTTTGGTGCTGGCCAAAAGCTTGCTAAATACTTTAACTTATTAACAATAGAAAGTGAAGAAAGTTTGGGTTTGGTGGAAAGGGTATTATATACAAAAATATAAACAATGCTAGGTCTTGCAGCCGATCAGCATCAGCTGTCAGGGCCTGACATAATCTAATAGGCATGTCAAAATACTTCACACTGTTATTTTTACAGACCAACATACTTATGGCAAAAGGGTTCAGTTTTTTAAAAATAGTGTCTGGAAATGCCCCTGTTACTCACAGTATTGATCAGGAATGGTCAGAGCCTACTCAATATGTGTGTAGCTGTGTTCCCTTCAGCTGTGTTTATTCCATTTAAATAGGAATGGCCAGAAGTACTATGTTGTTGTTCTCTGAGTACTTAGCCATTTACAAGCATTTGCAGTTCTAAGCTGGATCCTATTTATTTTTTACCATTTAGCTATAGAATACTGTACTTCATTGTAAAGGAGATTTGGACATGAAATCAATTTGTTGAAAGTATTTTGTACTTTCTATCTGTTAGGAGATGCAGTATATTTTTGGTGTCATAGTTTAGCTTGTAGGCTGAGACCAGTGTATTGAATTAATTCGAGAAATGAGGATGACTGTTAACAGCGTCATGGCTTCAAATCTGTATTGGTCTTCCAGTTTGCAGACTCCTTGGAACCCATTGCATGCCTGAGTTTGTCAGAGCTGGAGGAATATTACGTGTGCATTTCTAAACAGGCCAGATACCTGTGGATCCATGTGTCTCTAGGGGACAACCTGTTAGAATCCCTTTAACTCTTCCGTTAAGAAACACCTGGCGGGTGGCAATTACATGTGGATCTCTGGCATTATTGTGGCTGGAAAAGGAGAAGGTAGAAGGCAAGTGTGTGGTTAACTGCAGACCCAAGCACAGGCAGTGGAGCTGCAGGGCCCCGTTGGGAGAGGGGAGAGGAGAGCTGCCAGGGAGGTGCCTTCCTGGTGCCCTGCAGTAGCCTCGAGATCCAGCCCGAGGGGTGGGAGACAGCAGAGTTGAAGTGGCTGGAAAGAGGTTGGATCAGGCCCCTCTCTGAGAACCAGCACTCTCCAGAGAGCTGAGGGGAGAGATGGCAAGCAGAGCTTGACCCAAACAAATCTCAGCCCCAGAACTGAGACAGCTTGGCCTGCAGGGAGGCTGATCCCTGGAGATGCTGGCATTGCATAAGAATACTTTGAACCAAACTCAGCGCAGAGAATCTGCACAGCTCTAATTGAAACAGCCTTTTGTTGTAATGAAAAGAAAGCTGCAGAAGGGATGGTAAATGATGAATCCTTTCCCTTTATTTGGAGCCCACCATTGGCCTGCTAGTGTTATACAGAGAACATTCTGCACTCCAAGTCCATTTGAAATTTAGTCAAGCATTGCAGTAAATGATGTAACTCACTGCTGGGAGCTTCTCCAGACCTCTACTGTTTTACTTGTTTGTTAGTAAGGCATATTTCACAGTGCAAATCCATTTTTTCCTTTTTTTTTTCTTTGTCTTTCTTTCTTTTTCTTTTTTTTTTATATTTATGGATTCTACATTTGCTTTTCTCAAATATTTCTTACTTAGGTCTTTGCTTAAAGCAATTCTAATCAAATGATTGGTTTGACTTATATCCTTTAAATCATGGACTAGGATCTTTTTGACATGTAATAATGTTCCACATTCATTAAACCCACAGCTCTTCAGCTTTAATAATTGCTTCCAGGCTCTTTGGAAGTAAATAAAGGTTGGACTCTTCCATTTGATGCATTACTACATCCTTTATCAGGGGCTGTAACTTTTACTATTCTTTCTAGTCTTCTGCTTATATAGTTGTAAATACTTTTTGATCTCGAGTTTTACGACACAGTAAATTAGCTCAAGGGCACACAACTGAACTTTGACTTTGTGAAGACATTCGGTCAGTTGTGTTTATAAAGAAATTTAGGATCATTTGTGGCTTTTGAAAGCAATTAGGGAACTATGTATTTCTTTTCTCCTTCAAGTTACATATAAACATTCTTACACATATGCTTGTTTCCCCTGTGTGTAAGTGGCATGCCTACCAGTTTTTTGGGACAAAAGATTGGATACACAGATTAGAAACACTTGAGAAAATCTGTTCCAAATTTCTCTTCGGTTGCTGGCAGTTTTCTACAATACCAGTTAGAGGGATTTTTTGCTGAGCCAAATCCATGGTTTGAGTTAACTGGAATTTAGGGGCAGATTTAACTGATTATTTTGTCTACCAGCTACATCCAGCTTAACCAAGTGGCCTATGAATCCCAAAAGGGACACTCCATGGCCTATTTACCTTTACAGGAGGTCAGCCTTTAAGTTCTAGCTTTTCTTGAATGCTGTGTGAATATAAAACTAGCCAGGCCTTACGTCACTGCTGATTATGTTTTGTTTCTGTACAAACTGGTCCCAGCAGCCAAACTTCCATAAATAATCTGCTACAAGAATATTGGTCTGCCTTACCCAGTCTCCCAGCTCCAAAGATTTTCCAGAGCTTTGCTGATCCTTTTTCAGCTTCCCTGTATCTTTTGAAGACACCCATCAAGAGATAGAGGGGCTGCAGCAGGCAAATGTGGAAATAAGCCAAGGGCTATGTAGTCAAGGTGCAATATTTTGCAATGTATTGAGATCTGCAAAGTGTGGGTATCCCTGTAGATCCTCTTGAGCACAACAGAACCCAGTCTGTGTGATACACTGTCTTTGCATCCAAGCTCCCTAAATTCCATGACTATTATGACAGATACACAGATATTTGCAGTGAGGAGGATTTTCAGGGATATCTTTATCTTTAATTATCATTGGAGCTCAGGTTTTCATGTTTAATACGCTCTTGCCAGAAATTATGTACTTGGTTTGGCATTTTTTTTTATAATCTGGTAAGAATTTTACAGAATCCACCTGGAACTCAGAGATTTCCAATGTAGAATGTTGAGTTGACCCACAACAGTTCTGTTCATAAGTATATGCACACGTAGAAGATGTGTTGTGCCCCAAAATGTTGGCTTCCATATGCAAGAAGTCTTTGTTGTAATGCCATGTGGTTTTTACACTATTTGAGCTACTAAGAGAATAGACTGGATCAGATCCCATGGTGGGATCCTTGCAGCTGGCTAATAGATATGATTTGTGTCTTCTGGGAAGACTTGTGTCAGAAAAGGGAAGATTTTTACTACAGGTGTCTCTTGGCGGTGTTATAATGCAGGACCTGTGTTGCATTCAGATGACTGTTTGCGTTCCTATGCTGTTCCTTCTGTCTGAAAAGGACTGGTTTGTGTGAATATTATTTTGTTGCAACTGTTGTGGCAAAAAGGGACTTTTCCCGCCAGGCCACAACAGCAAGAGTAGGCCACACAAGACAGGAGAGCTATCCCAGTTGTGCTAAGCGTGGTAGCATCTTGACTAATGTCTCAGGGTTGTGGGTTGGCAATTCAAGAAGTTGGCCCACTGAAGGAGTTCCAGATGAGGACAACAAAAATGGTCCCAAGTCTAGAAGCCATGAGCTATATAAAAAAATCAAAGTCTACTCCTTAGGCTAGAGAATACTGAGGCCACCAGAGCAGTCACTGTCTAATAAAAGGCCTCTGCAATCACAGATGGTGACTTTTTCCCCACATTTGGGTGGGGTAGGAGGACAGTAAGTTCTGTGGGCTGAAACTGCAGCGAAGATGGCTTGGATTAGTCTTTAGGAAACCTAACAGGATGTGACTCACTGGAGCCCTGCAAAGTGTCTGTCATGGGAAGGGCCTTTGAGAACGAATTAAGCAACCGTTGGTTAGGAAAGACATAGGTGTAACTGTGGTTCCATACGGTGTACTTGTGTCAAAGAAACAGGCCAGATGACTTTTTAGAGGTTTTTTTCAGAGGTTCCATGGTTTCTCTGAGGATCTGACTTTATTAAATGACAAGAGTCTCTCTCTCTGGACGTCTTCAGAAGCTGGTTGGACATAATCCTGAGAAAAGTGCTCTAGGGAAGCCTGCTTGAGCAGGGAGGTTGGACGAGGTGACCTCCAGTGGTCCCTTCCAACCTTGCCCATGGCAGGTAGTTTTCCAGCATGGCACAGACTGAACACTGACCCTTGTTGGCAATCTGCTGTGTTTTAGAGCCTGAAGCTTTCCGGGAAAATGTATCTGCTTATTAATCAGCAGCTGGCACTGCCTCCTTCCTAGCTTCTGAGGGAGATGCTGCTGACCACAGGGAATGGGAGGTTCTCCAATTCCCTGCTTTGAGCAGCCATAGCACTCCAGGCTTCAAGGGGAAAGGAAGCTGGAACACTCTATATTCAGATATTAAATATTGCTGTCTAATAAAAATTGACTAGAAACACATTTCAGAGAGCCAAACTCTTCTGTTGGAAGTAGTGGTTATCAGACCATCAGTTTGAGGCTTGCCCAGTTAATATATGCCTGCTTTAGCTTATCTGAATCTAAGTCTTCTCAGAGAACACTGCTTTTCTCTCAACCTTTTTAGTATTACTGCTCCTTTCTTCCCAAATAAGGAAGCTTTAACCACAGTGTGTGCCTGCCAAACTTTAGCTTTTTGGAGCTGCAAATCTGAAGCAGGATGCTATCTGTTTTTATGAGGTCTTTCTGTTATTTCTATAATCCTCAGCCAGCCAAGAACCCCTGATTTATCCTCCTGTTCTAATCCTCCTGTGTAAACAAAAGGCAGACACAGTCTTGCTTCCAACTCAGCTAAAAATCGAGGCAACTCAATGTGTAGATATAAATTATAGATGGACCTGTTTTCCAGAAACGTGTATGTTACTTCAAAGAAATTGTATTACGGTCCTCTACTGTTTGAGAAATACCTGGAAAAATGTTACTTCCTCAAATACATTTTAATTTGTGTTAAAGGATAGTCCAGAGGCCTCACTTACAGTTAGGGTTTCATTATGCCAGATGTTGCTGAGCAGTGCCTATGCTGAAGAATCTGTTTACTTTAAAAACAGATGAAGGTTTGTCAATGAAACTCAGAGCATGATAGTGACATAATGAGATTATGTACATAAACACTTACTTGAAATGAAATGAAGTCATATTGGTAAGATCTGTAAGATTTAAAATGAAGTAACAAACATAAACAAAAACCCTCACATAAAAATGTTGACATTACTAAATCTCTGATTTGTTTGTTGTGGCCTAGTCTAACGTAAAAGGCCTCCCAGCATTATTCCCTACTAAGTGAATGAGCACATAGGCAGTTTTAAACTCTTGTTTTCAAACAAAAATCCCTGTGTGATAGTCTAAAGGTTGGTGCTTTCCATAGTTTATCGGTTTGTTTAAATGTAGGGCTTTAAAAAATGTGCTTAATGACTTTATGGTGCCAATTATAAAGCCTTTCATTTCATCAAGAGGATCTTTTTAAAATCCAAAATTCTTGGTTGTTCCCCCAACCCTTAAATGTTTCAGATACTGAGGTGAAAATCTGACCAAATCAGAAGTTAAATTCCCATTAACTTCATGGGGGATTTTCTTCAACAGAGGAGCAAAAGTCACACTGAGATTTTTGTTCTTCTGTGAGAAAATAAGACTTCCTTTTTTGCAGTTAATGTGTCCATGAAGTACCCAGGGAATCACAGGGCCCACAATGAGGCAGGTTATCATTTTCCTGTTGTGCATTAGATTTGATTACAAATTGTGTTGAGAACGTGAGAAAATTATTCTTATGTCTTGGTTACCCATTGATAGTGCACTGTTGTGCTTTCTCCAGTTCCCTGGGTGGATTTAAAGTAACATATCCTTTCCTGTATGTTTAATGTAGAAGTGTACCCTTGGTTTTGTTTTGCTTTAATCTACAAGTGACATTCCCACTGATTTAAAATCATTGATATTGCAAGGCACCTTGTTACCATGGATTTGTAAATGAACAGTAGGTATAATCTCATAAAACTAAACAGCGAGGTTGTATGAAAAATGTAAAGCAATATAGTACATGAAGTAGCATCCTGGGAAAAGAGCATAAAAATAACTGAAAATAAGTCTTATAAATGAGGCTGATTCTTATATTGAGAAAACAGCTTGGAGAAAAATGATATCTTAATTCTTTCAAAGCAGGCCAAATAGAACACCATCTCAATAGTGAAAACCTTGTAAAATTACACAAAATCAATTGAAATAATCAACATATGAGGAACTTGGAATCATTTAATGGCATAATATTTGTCAGTGATCAGTAAACCAACTTAGTACTCTGCCTTTTGAAGAGGTTCCAGAAGCTGCACGATTTCCATAGTCTCTGACATCTTAGGGACAAATATTTTCATTGGATCTGTTTCCTACTCTTCAGTAAGACTTAAATGAGTAACAGTTCAGACTTAAATACATTTGTTTGCTCACCTTTCTTCTTAAAGGCAGAGAAACTAATCTTTGTCCGAAGTAAAGCACTGTAACCTTGCAACAATATTCATCCTATGCCAGTTAAAGCCGGCAAAGGATTTCAAAATTTATGGCTATTAAAATGTCTTACAAATATAAAAATAGTTTTAAAACTTGGTTAGACAATAGTGGCAGACTAGGGTCCACAAAAAGAATTAAAACTGGTTTGGAGATAGTTTGCTTTCAGAAAACAGCAGATAATACATAGATCCTACCCAAATACATGAACCAAAACAGAATGAGAGCCAAAACAACTCAAAACAAAGAAACACTAGAAAAGGCAAAGAAGATGGGTAGATAAATCCACTGAATAAATCGTTGTAAAAGAACTTGCCTTTTAAGAGCTGGACTAATTGCGTACATTCCTCGAGCAAAATGGAACCTGACTGTGAAAATGTGAAGATCGACAAAAATCAGAACAAAATGAATCCAAAATATCAATAAACCTATTAAGAGCCATGTGAGAAACTAATCGATAGGGCAGGCAGTAGGGCACAGCTGCTGAGCAGTCCACTTTAATGCCATCAATATCCCATGGGGACAACTCAGCCTGTTGATTTGGGAGCATGAAAAAAAAGATTAAGAGGAAAGAGAAAAAAAAAGGAAACAAAGTAAATTCAGTGTTTTGGGGGGAAAGCATACTCCTTGCAAGAATTTATGTATGATTTAAGAGACGTATCTGGTGCTGATTTGAGAGATGTTTATCATCTACACCGAAATTGAGAAAGGAACGATGGTAATCTTAAGGTAGATTGTTCAGAAGTTAAATGGCTGGGTTCTGGTCCTCTTCAGTTTCAGTGGCAAAAATCCAAAAACTGCAGTTAAAGAAGAAATGGATCGGCACTTGGCTCTGCAGTGCTCCTTACCTTTTTTTGTTTCTTTGTTAATTTAATTGTCATGCGGCAACATTGTGGGTTTCTTTGTTAAAGGGCTGTTGGCAAATTCAGTGTGTCAGAATACAGAGCTTGCATTCATTCTAAAATCTTTATGGAAATATTTTTGAGGCAAACACACTGACGGAGATGGGGAGGGGCTTGTCAAATAGCACTAAAGTTGGTAAGAAAATGGGCTTCACAAACTTGGTGTGTTTCAAATGTGTCTCTCTCTATCCAGGTAGTTCCTATCACTGCCAGATGCTTTGCTCCAGAAGCAAAGCCTTCGTAGCTCCACAAGAGCACAACCCTCTGCCTGTGAGATCCTGCAGCTATTCCATTACTGTTCCAAGATGCAAAGCTCTCCCTGTGAAGACTGTAGATTTAGAAGCAGCTGCCATATATCCTCACAACTTTCTTTAGTTCTGTGTTGAACGTCTTCCAACATCAAGACCACAAAGGGATAGTTATTGACTCTTTGCAAAGTAAGGAGGAAGGTCAACAAAACATCTTTCTTGCACTTCCAGAGGATGGACTTTGGCCTGTTTAGGTCACTGGTTTGGAGAGTCCCTTGGGAAGCAGTCCTTAATAACAAAAGGCATACTCTAAGAAAGAAGTCTTACAGGTGCAGGAGCAGGACATCCCTAGGTGCTGAAAGAGGAGCTGGTGGGGAAGAAGACCAGCCAGGCTGAACAGGGTTAAAAAGGGGGCTTTACAACCTTTGGAAGAAGGGGCAGGCAACTCAGGAAAAGTACAAGGATGTTAGGTCATGTAGAAAGAAAATCAGACAGCCTCAATCTGACCATCACAGTGAAATCTAATAAAAAGTGTCTTTATAAATACATCAACAACAAAAGGAGGGCCAAGGAAAATCTCCATCCTTTTTTGAAGGTGAAGAGGAACATTGTCACCAAGGATGAGGAAAAGGCTGAGGTACTTGATGCCTTCTTTGCCTCAGTCTTCAACAGAGAGGGGCCGCTGGCCCTCCGAGCTGGTAGACTGGGAAAGGGATCAGAATAGATCCCCTGCAATCCAGGAGGGATTAGTCAGTGGCCTGCTGTGGCGCTTGGACACTCATAAGTCTGTGGGGCTGGATGGAATTCATCCAAGGGTATGGATGGAGCTGGTGGGAGAGCTCCCCAGGCCTCTCTCCATCGTTTATCAGCAGTCCTGGCTCACCGGGAAGGTCCCAGGTGACTGCAGTGTGACACCCATCTGCAGGAAGGGCTGGAAGGAGGATCCAGGGAACTACAGGCCTGTCAGCCTGACCTCCGTGCTAGGGAAGGTTACACAACAGATTATCAGGACAACCAAAGGATCAGGCCCAGCCACCATGGGTTTAGGAAAGGCAGGTCCTGTTTGATCTCCTTTTATGACCAGGTCACCTGCCTGGGTGACCAGGGAGGGAAAAGGCTTTGTCTACCTTGCTGTTTTACTCTCTTGCTGGCTCCCACAGCCTTCAACTATAAATGCCCCTTGTATATCCCACATCTTTGGCTTTACTGGCTTGCCTGAGGTACTGGATTTTGACCTGCCATGGCTCTGCCATTTTCTTGGGCAAAATCCCACAGATGCTGATTTGAGTAGTGTAACTTTGCTATCAAAATTTTAAATTTGCTCTTCTTGGTGACCTTTTCCCCCTCTTGCTGAAGAAATGCTTGGGACACACCTTCTTGCATCACCATTTTCTCCATAATATTTATCAATTGTCTTCTGACACCTAGATGGGAGCCCTTCTGCTAACTTAACTCTTTCTCTTAAAAGTTAGTGTAGGATAAAGGATGTTTGAGACCATCTTAATCCTACATCTGCATCTTCTCTACCAGTCATGATTCAGTTTTAAGTCTTTGATTCCCTCTGAGCAGCCCCAAATACTACTGTTGAATTTCTTCTGAATTTTGCTTTTAATATTAAACTTTTTAATTCATATACCAGTGGCAATCAACATAATTGGCACTGTATTCTGTTCTTTCAACAGAAAGAATGATAATATTGGAAAGCTAATGGTTTATTGTCCCTTTGCTTATTCTTGCTTATTTATTCTCGCCCTCAGGAAAAATTCCCAAGTTCTTATGCTTCTCTTTACTTCCCAATATTTAGAAGTTGATCATTGCAAAGAAAGTTTTTCAGATTTCTTTTTTTCTTTTTCTAAAGTTTTGGAAACAGAATCTGGAGGAAAAAGGTTTCAGATCCCTTCATACTTGTTCAGTCTATGTAAATTTATTTTACTTTGATAGGGTTTATTTCAAATCAAAAAAATCGAATCTCTATGAGTATCAGAACAAAGCACTCTAAAATTAATCTAGGTCATAAAAAATAGGATTTTACTTAAATTTATAAACCTTTTTTAAAAACTGCAGTTGTTTTATTCCAACAAAAGAAATAAACAAAAAAAATACCTGCAGTTCTATCTTAGTGGAGATATATATAGATATATATATGTGTGTGTGTGTGAGTGTATGTGTATTTGTATATATATTTTAATTTAAATTATTGACCTTGATAACACAATGTCAACAGCTGACACATCTAGAGGTACAAACGTTTCTGACTGTGAATCACCCGGGATTTTCAGATCATATCCCAACTATGCTTTTGTGTCAGAGCATACAGCTTTAAAGAAAAAGTGTTTTGTTGGATATCTCAGGGCACTTTTATTTCAAATGGCTTTGTTTCTGTGACTATTAGTGCAGAATTTACTTTCTAGCACATGTTTGCCGAAGAGAAAACTACATGTGTCTGTCTTGTTTTGTCTTTTAAGTTTGGTTTCCAGGGTTCTCTGTTCTGATAAAGTTTGTTTCCCACAGCTGGAAGCTGTGAGTCCCACAGGACTTTACAGCAACATCAGCAAAACTCGATTTCTCATTACCAAAGTACTGCAGTGAGATCTGTCTCAACTCCTCCGACAAATTCCTTGTTTAACTCACAGTAGTTTTTGACCCATCTCACCACCCAGATTCATGTGTGTCTCTAACATGAGGAGTATGTGCAAGCCCAGCTGAAGGTTAAAGCACCTTGTGCTGACAGGACACCCGGTGTGTCAAACAGCAGCCCTGGCTGCTCTGATCCTACAGCCTGCTGGCCACAACTGCTAAACATAGCTGGGCTTATCACAGTCCCACTGAAGGGAGGTGTGGCATTCCCGGGGCAGGGAGCCAGCACCGGGCACTTCAGACTTGCCTTTCATCACTCTCTCGCACTGGGATAGAAGTGGCATTCCTGTTCTATCAACTAACATCAATTTTGGACAAGTGCCTGCCATGCAGAGCCCTCACAGTTGTTTGGCCCGATAGCTGCTGAATTTATTGTGTGCTAATCAGTTGTGTTATGACACTCTGCAGTGAAAGATGCAAAACAGGGCTGGAATAACGCAGGAATAACTAGAATTAGTGTGTGTGCAGCTGGACAGCTCTAGCACTGCGTGTCACCGTGACCTGTTTCCACTTGGTGAAGCCAAAATGACCTTGAAACAGAAGGTCCTGCATTGTGTTAAAACCAACAATAAACCTGTGGAGAGCCTGGAGCTTTGAAAGATGGTCATTCTCTCTGTTTCCTACTTAATTAAAAAGGGATTTCAAGGTGATTACGATTGTAACAGAATTGGTGCCCTGTGGGTGATACAGACTCTGAATGCCAAACCAAAAGTGCAACTAATGTATGATTATTTGATGTATTTATTTTTTTAGCATTAGGAAACTTGGACGCGCGAGGAGTTTTACATCTCCCGTTCCATTCGTGCAGTGCTGAACTGCCACGGACAATGTAAATGGCAATGGCCATTCTTGTCTGGGGCGTGTACTGAGGCCCTGCGAGGGCCAGCGAGCCCCCAGCCCGAGTGCTTCAGATGCAAATGCTGCTCACCATGGGTGCTGTGTAGCTTGTAGGGCAGCGGAGTAAGTGCAGGATCGTGACTGGAGTTTCACAAATAGTTTGAACAAAACCTATGCAAGTCACACTTGACCTCCTTCAATTTCAATATTGAAACTTAATGACAAGAAAAAATTATCCCATTACATGTAATTTATATAATAATACATAATACATATATATTTAGGGTGCTTCCTGCTTTTCCTGGGTTTATAAATAGCATAAGAGCAAACTAGCTGAAAAGCAGAAACATGCGTGTTTGAACCCTCGTTCTCTGAAAGCAGCATCCAGAAAATACTATTTTCAAGAAATTGATTTCCCATCTGTACTGTGGTACTTCTACTACATCTCTGCTGGAACCCAGACACTTAAAATTTAAAAATTTGCAATTTATTGTTTTTAATCTGATAAGCATAAATTTGTATGGCTTTCTTCTGGATGTAGGTTGTACTTAGGGATAAAAATGTGGAAAAAGCTCCCTCTATTATAGCTACCACATTCCCCTGAGAGAATTTAGGCCATAAAAGAAAATAGAAAAACAGAGGATTAATCAATATCTAAATTTGACTTGACTCTGTTCTGCTTCTCAGCAGAGAGGAACTGCTGTGGGGAGGTGACTGTCCTCTCCTGGGAAAGGGACTTGGCTGCCTCTCCTGAAGGGGCTGGCTCCTCTCTAGCCACAGGAGAGGTCCTGGTGCCAGCTACAGAGGTCACTGCTCATTTGCCCTCTGTCTTGAAATGGAAAAAAGGAAACACTGCCAAAGAAGAAGAAAAAAAAATGCAATGGAGAGGAGGCAGTGTAAGGCCAAAGGCAGAAGTGTGGGTTGTTGTGGATATGCTGGAGAGGAAATGGCTAGAAAAGAAATGTGGCAAATTGAGACATGAACTGAATGTCCTGGGGCAGGACTGATGTTGACAAACTACCCTCTTAAAGGGAGAGATCAGAAGGGGCAGAGAGCAGGAAAAGGGAGGGAACACAAGGGCAGTGGAAATCTTTTATTCTTTAATGATTATCTCTGTATTGTATCACAATGTGAACAGCATTGCCAGAAGGGTAATCTAATGTTGTTTCTGGGTCTCTCAATACAATGTGGTATCTTTAGGCTGTTACAGCCAGGGCAGGAGAAGCTAAATTAAAATTAGGTTGCAAAATGTCTGCTGTTTTTTGAAGGAAAAAAAAAAAAGAGGAACCTAAATGTATATTCAGTATTTAATGAATCTCAAGGAATTGGTTGTTGAGGCGGTAAGATTGCGTGCTCTGGGAAAGCCATCAATAAAGCTTCTGGTATCTAGCTTTGACAAGGGAAGATGGGTTGTTCTGCAGGAGCAAAGGAGTGGATTAGAAAGAAAGTGGACAGATAACAATGAGTGGAGTGAGATGAACAGGTGAATATTTGGGTGCCTGGGGACCTGCCCAAATACCATTGTCAAGTTTTGTTCTGTAAGATTGGTCTTTGCCACCTTTACTCTGAATATTGAAGAGTAAAATCCCAGCTTCTTGTTATTGTCTGCCCACGGCCAGCCCCTGAAGTCCTCTGGATGGGTAAGTTCTATGAACATCGGTGCTGTGAACAAGCTAAGCTTGTTAGTATGGGCTGGGTGTTGTTGTGGGATGGGTTGGACTCCATGGTAGCACTGCCTGTTCCTTCTATTGGCTCCAGAAGGAATCAAGGTGACCAGCTTGACCAGCTCTGGTGTGAGCTTCTTACATTACAGATACCTCAGGACCTGTTCATACGTCCCAAATCCTACCTGTATTCAGACTCAAATGTTCTGGCATGCAGCTGAAGCAATAGCAATATCCATAGCTATGGATAAAAATGGCATGGATGGAGGGACAACTTGCATGATTTTTATTCAGCCTTTAGCGACTCTTGATAAAGTGTCTTCCCATGGCACAAAAATTAACAACTTTTAGCTAATATTTGTGAACTAGTTTTCAGTGAAATGAAACCTCTAGAGAGACTTCAGGTCTGAGAGGGGTTATTCTGGGTTTATGAGGGTGAAGAAATACTTATAGACAGAAGTACTAACATTTTTTCCTGGGGCCATGTGGAAGAGCTGAGCATTGAGGAAAAAGACAAGGTTTTGGGTATGCCATTCTGAAATTAAAGCAATGAACTGGAGGGGGAGCAGCTCTTGTCAAGCCGATTGTTTTTCCTATCTTTCTATAATCCTTCCAGTTCTGCCAGTGTAGCTGTGCTGTGAACCAAGTCAGGGAAGAGAACTTGTTTTAAAGTAAGATTTCTGGGGCAGTGGAAAGGAGGAGATGTTCTGTATCTTTAGTGAGCCAGATCAGCTCTCCAAACTGGCTGATAAAATGGCCACCCAAAAGATAGCCGGTTTTGGGAGGCAGCTGGGAGGAGAAAGTGGGATGGACAGTGCAAGAGCCTCTCCAGCTGATATTGCTGGCAAGGAAATGTCTCATTGGACTTGGCCTCAACTCAAATGCATTTCTTTCAAGGCAAGAGTGTCTTATAAAGTACTTGGTTCCATCTGGTTCCCAGCTCTCCCTCCTGCTCCCAGACTGTTCCTGGCATCAGTGTTTGTATAGCCACATGTTAAACAGATGTGAACTGAGTGAAAAAGACTCTTACTGTAAGGATGAATATATGTGAGTCCTAGACAATGGAGAGAAATAGGAACTTACCTTTCTCAGGGCTCACACAGACACATCTGTACTAGAGACTGCTAAAATTTGATAATACAAACTCTACCTACATCTGCTGTCACCCAGCCTGGAGGATCCTGCTTGCACTATGAAGGTACCCAGAGGGATAGAGAAGGAAGAACTGCAGAACAAGCAGCAGAAATGGAGGCTTCCTATCTCATAGAAATCTCTCAAAATAGGTTAGTCAATCTTTGCTATGCAAGTATCAGAAAGATGATCTTTGAGAGAGCCCTGAAGATAAAACACAAGGTGTCTGAGACATGAGATGAGCAAGAACACAGTTGATTTTTTTCCTGGTGTAGATGGATCCTAGTGACAATATTCACTACAGAAGTGTTACATAGCAAGGATTACTCAAGAACTTGCTTTCTGCAGCATTTTGTCACTGCAGTAGGCCTCAGAAAATGGCTGCATGAAATTAACCTTCAGGGTGAAAAATCAATGAGACTAGACTGTGTATTTTGAATTCCAATGTTAGTAGGATGTGTCCCTTAAACCAGTAATATTAATTAAATGGGTGAGAGGGAATTTTCATCTCTGCTCCTGTGCGCTGGCTTGTGCTAATGATTATAAAGAATATGAAATAAAATCAAATCCATGTATAAAAGGACTGTTTTTTGGAGAGATGCAAAAATATCTGAAGGATTGAAACTTTGATGATTCTCCAAGCCTACAACTATAGATTTATCAGCTGTGATGTTTACTTAGTGTGTTTTATTGCTAACCAACCATTGTGTGCTGGAAAATTAGACCATTATCAGCACAGCAAATGGCCAAATATCAGGCATATGAAGGAGTAGGAATGTGTCTTGTTTTGCAAGTTGCCTGTTTGTCGTGAAGCCTTGATGATGCCTGTCTGCAAGGTGGAGGAAAGGAAGGCACTCTCTCTCCCTAGGAAGCAAGTGCTTGGCATGGCTTATTCACTTGACTGTAAAAAGATGCCACTTGCTATTTGGGGTTCCTGAGACTCACCATGGGATCTTAAGAAGCCAACAGGCTTTTTGTCCCACTTCCCATTTCTGTCTTGTGAAGGAGTTTATTGATTCCTCCTAATTACTAAAATTAAAAAAAAAAAAATTAGGTTTTCTTTTTCTTGCCCTTTCTAAAACTGTAGGAGACTGAAAATGAGTAGAAGTTTTTTCACCAGGGCTCCAAAACCATAACAATGCTCTGAGCTTTTTTATGCAGACATAGCTGAAACAGAGAACCTGAAACATATTTTGCCTTCCAGCCTGCTTAGAGTTGTTTTTCTCGAACAGTCCCAATTTTCTATACCTTCACAACTCCAGACAGAATCATTATATTTTTGATCAAGATGAGAACATGCGTTTCCATTTGCTGTTCTTTAAACAGACTTCTACTGACTCAAACTCTTATAGTACTGCAGCGTTGAGGTGGGAGGTAACAAGACTGTTTCTGGGTCAGAGGAAGAAGCTCTGTGTACTTTGAGCAAACCAGAAATGTTGTGGATGAAGTTAGCACAGTACTGAGCCCTAGAAAGCATCTTCTAGGGGCAGGATGAGATTGCATGAACTTGTAGCAAGCTCATGTCTGTCTGAAAAATACTACACTTCCAGAGATGGGAGCAGGAACAAAATGCACAAGGTTTTTCTTCTGAAATGTAGCTGTGAACTGTAGAAGTAACACACTGGTAATTTTTTAATGCACCCTTATGGCTTTCTTCCATGACTAGAATGAGTTCTATTTGCTGGCAGCTAAATCTGGATTCTGCTTCCTATTCAGACTTTAATGGAACTAATAATGCCAAACTACATGCAATGTACTTTAAGTATCCAAAATAGTAAATTGAGTACAGGTGTCCACAAAAAAAATTCTGTCAGGATTCTCTATCAATATCTTTCCCTCAGGCATACCCTAGTATTCATTCATTGGCTTCACGATAGAAAAGAAAAGGTTGGATTATATATTCTGTGGATTTTTCGTATGTTTGGTTGCTTTTTGCCTGGCCTGTATTAGATTTGATGGTTGACAAATATGTGAGGTGGGATACTGAGCTTTTATCTGTGTTCCGTGTTTCCTCTTAATATCTCTTTAGGAAAAGTCAATAGTATTTCTCTAGAGGCTATCAACTGCTCCGTTTTTGGGGAGTGTTTGCACCTCTTACCCTAATAAGTTAACTAACACCTGGCAAAATATGTAGCATTTTGGGGAGTAAAATTGTGTAAAGATGTTTTTAAAAGCTTGATATTCACACTCAGTTCCTACTAGTTCATAATTGACATCATATGGCTTAACTCATTTTTGAGGACGTTGTTTGAAAAACAGAACAAACCAAAGAACAAAACAAACTCTGTGCTTTTCTGTGTTCCCAAAGACACGGCTCTCAGCCATGGTTCTGCAAGAAAAGTGTGACTTAAGGTAAGGAAGGAGATGGTCAGAGAATGTTCAGAAGCAGGATTAATGGAAAGGTGGAACTTGATCTAGAAACCTGGAACAAAATCAGAGGATAATTTTGACAGAATCACATAGTCAAGATCAATATTTATAGGAAGGTTTGTGGGGCTTTCTGTTTTATAGTAGTAAGAAGAGAGTACACCCTGCTGTGAACATCTTGTCTTACAGACATCTCCAGAGATGAAAGCAATAAAGAAAAGAGAATCTCTTCTGAAATAATAAAATCTTAAAAAATCAGAAAATGTCTAGAACAGGAGAGCTGTTCACATACAATGGCTTTGTTCATGGCAGAAACCTCATAATGACCTTTAGAGTTTTGGGGCAAAATTCTCTGTGTGGTTGACTTGGCACCTTTTCTCTGATTTTTGACATTCCTAATATTAGTTTACAATATCCAACTGAATTGAAAGCAGAGTTTGCTCTTAGTTGTGGAGATCTCCAGTGTCTAATTCTAATCTAAGTATTCAAAGATGATAAATAATTTCCCCATTTCTGAAGGGCATGTTTTCCTGACTTTAAGAAGCAATAAAATAACCCCCTGCACTTCCAGTATTTCTATTTCAAAAAGTCTATGAGTAGATGAAAACTGACATTGATGTGCTCTCTCCTACCTTGCTTGGAAAGATGCAGCTTTTTTTTAGATGAGGATATTAACTATTTAAATGGATCTTGTAACACTCTAGATGGTAAATATTTTTCTGGCAAAGGGGTTGAAATTCTTAGAAATAACATCTCAGCTGCTCTTAGAGGATGTTTCCTGTATGTCCCTCCCACTGCTTACTCATCCCAGAACAGACGTTGCTGTCTTACAGTTACTTTACACTGACAAAGAACCCTTTCCATAGAAAAATCTCCCTTTAAACCCCCCCCCAAACATTCCTGTGAGTTCACTAAAACTTACTTTGAGCTTGGAAGACAAGGTGCTGCAGTTCCTAAGGTCTTAATGAAACATTTGAAGTATTTGCCTGTCTCAAACATGAGAGTTAAGTCTTACAGTTTCACAAGGACACTCCCTTGATTAAAGTTAGGCCGTGGGCTTTAAGTATTCTTACTGGGTTGTGTGTCTATTAAACCATGTTCCAGCTGCTGTCTCTCACTTATAAGCCTCAGTAACATTCTTCTGCCTTTAGGAGCATACTTAAGAGAGAAAAATGAACTGTTTAAAAAAGGCTTTAAATTAGGATGTGAAGTGGGTTGGTTTTTTGTTTGGTTTTGGGGGGTTTCTTTTTGAGATAAGGTAGCATCATCTTTTATCTGATCTGGCTAGACATGAACTTCAAAGCTCTGTCGAGATAAGGAATGTGATACCCAGGTTATACCAAAAGAATGTTTGCAATAAACCAAATTAATCAGTGCAGTCATTCGATCACATCGATATGATCTATCTCTGCCAACAAACCCTCCGCACAGCACAGCACCCTGCTGGTTCTCATCTCCTACAGCATATGCTGTTAGTGCTCATACATGATCACTTGCTTTTTTCCAATTGATGAAAAAAATGGTGATTTTTTTTCTGGTTAAGTTAATTCCATCAGCTTTGCATTGATGTTTCCATTTTGGAACACATTTAGGGTTTTTCTTTTTACTTTCAGAAGAAACCCTTTTATGTGTTCTAGGGGATGGGACCTTACTGCTGTCTTCAGCTACCTAATGAGGAGCTACAGAGAAAGCAGAGCAGGCTCTTGCTGATGTTCACAGGGAAAGATCTAGCAGAATTAAAATGTCACATCAAGAAAAACTCTCATTGTGCTATCTTTCTTTACTTATATAGCAGTCCTCCCTGTCAAATGAGTCCCTCTGCTTCCAGAAAGGTTTGCCCTGTAACTGTAGTTTGCAGTCTAGAAGTTATGAATACATGTTGGAATATATAAATTTAACTGCTGTATATCGGGAAGAAAAATCTAAGTCTGCTTCTTAATCTAACCTGCGTGAATAACACCGAGGGGAGGGCAGCATGTCTAAAGGAAACCATGCAGTTAAATCCTGAATGTCCTGCGTGGGACTGATTAATTTTAAATTGTTTTCACCACCCTGAAAACTGGCCTGGTCTGTTCTGGCGCAAAGAGGGAAAACAGCTCAAATTCAAAAGATAAGTCAGTTGTTAAATGGTTGGTGTGGGGACTGTGGCTTTGACTCTGAACATAAACAAGCTTTTTTCCTCATTGCTTAATGCTGTAAGGGCAGTGTAGCTGTTCTAAATGGGAACCATGTGGATGAGGTTGAGGAGGCAACTTCTGACCTGACAGACTGATTTATAGGTATGTGATGATGTCTGATGTCAGCCAGAGTTGCCCATAGGTATTGTAGGGTAAGGGTGGTTTGGTTTCATATTTTCCCCCCTTTCTCTGGGCCTGAGAATGCTGCTTGTGTTGTTGCTTGTTGTACAAAATTATGGGGAACAAGAGAGTTCTTTTTACTGTTCTTTGTGACAATACCTGAAAAAATCTTGGTGTACTCTTTGCCTTATGCTAGCAATAGACTTCCATGAAGTTCTTTGGCATCAAGAAAATTAGGGCTGGCAGCTTTGGCTCAGTGCTTAGAAGATAAATTCCTGAAGTTGCATACCTAAACTTTCCTTGTGTTTGCCTTGATTAACAGGCTATACTTAGCACAAACCAGAGCTACTAACCAATGCAAAGAGATCTGAAACTTGCCTAAAACTTGATTCCTGCAAGTGTCTTTCTTACAACTTTAAAAATTCTCCTAGACAAGAACCAAAATGGGCAGATTAGTTGGTGACTCACAGATTTAAGCAGTGCTGCACTTCGGGGGGCATCAGCAGAGCACTGCTGCGTGTAAGAGACAAAATATGAGGAGTGTGGTTATTTCTCCTTGCATTTTAAGGACATTAAAGGGAATAAAATTGACTCCTAGGTGAAATATAATCGGGAAGTATTTATTTTCACTGGCTCAACTCGTTTTGACTGCCAACTATGGAAGGTCGATTGATTTCCCTTCAAAGTTTATAGCCAGCTGCTTGAAAGGGGAAATTTTGAAAGTCTTAACAATACCAAAGGAGATTCACTTCCTTGCTCCTCGAGAAGAAAATGTCAACAGTGGTGGAAGTGTTATCATGGAACTGCAGTTTTCCCAGGCAGAATTCCTGGTAGGATGATGGCCTTAGCTCATAGGGTAACCCATGAGAATTCCTAGCAGTGCTCCACTCTACAAATGCAGTGTTAAATTTCTATCATCCTACTTGCTACAATAGGGTGGGTTAAAGGACACAGTTCTGGACGTTTGAGTCCACACAACTGCATATGTAATATTGTCCCAAATTTGCATGTGTACCTAATGAACAGGGAGGTTGTCCCATTACAATGGCCACTTAGGCATCTAACTGCACCACAGATAACTTGGAAAACCAGAAGGATAACCTTGGAATGCCCAAATTGCAGGGTTTAGTGGAATTTTTTTTAGCACGTGTTTTGAACTTGAGGGTTTCCAATATCCCTCTTTCGATGGCTACATTTGTGTAGTGGTGTGGGGGGAGCCAATCACAGGAAAACACAGTTGATTGATTATGAAAATTACAGTTGTGTGAAATTGTGAACAGATCAGCAGCATTCATGACATCCCTCAAACGTTTGGAGTAAAAGGAGAATAAGTTATTTATCCCAAGAGTAAAACACAAAGGTTTCAAAGGCCAGCTCAAGATCTCTGCCCTCTAAAGGCTCGTTTTCTTTTCTTAGTAAAAAGTATTGTGAGAGGCCACGTAGGTGGAAGTGATACAGAGTTATGTAACACGTCTTACTTTCAGCAGTTTGCTGCACTCATTGGTTGTTTATATTGTGATAAGGCCCAGAGACAACATGTATTAGACACATGAAAGTGTCTCCCCACCCTTAGGATTAGGAAGGAATGAGAAATAGCAGATGTCCAAGGCAAATATGTGTGTCAGAATACAGAAAGTCAGAATAAGAAAATTACCATGATATACAGCATCTTACCTGTCATGGTGAAACACCACAGCTTGTCCCTTGTCATGTAATGGTCCTGGTTAATTGTGCCCTTAATGGAAGCTACAAGATGGAGTTTGAGAGAAAATTCAAGCAGCTTTGCAACATTGGCTCCAGTAGAAGTGCCGTGAGAGAAGTCATGATCCTGCTTCTTAGGTGAATGTAGAAATTTGGGAACCTCATTTGAGGTGATAAGCCGGGTGTCACAGCAGGCCTTGTCACCTGGGGCTTAAAGGAGAATCACCTTGTGTTGTTTTCGTCTAGATTGCCTCTAGGAATGGATAAGCCAAACTGGCTTTCAAAAAAAGGTTTCACTAATGACATTTTCTACCCACTTGAAGCAGATGTCCCCTGTGCACAGTTTATCTTCACAGATTAGTTCAGTACAGATACACAAAGAGAGAGAAAATAGGCCAATAGGGTCATAATCAATTGTTCTCCTGTAAGAGGAAAATGCAAAGGAATGCCTACATAGGAAGATGAAGGAAAAATGATTTCTTGATGAAGTTTTTCTGTGGTTAGGGAGGGTGAGTCCTTTGCTTCTTTCTGGAGTCAAAAGATCTCCTCCTCCTGTAGCTCTGCTAGCCATCTGGAGGTGGTGTTTTCAAAGGCTATTTTTTCCTTTTAAATTCAGTTTGTTCTGTTTGAATGAGCTACTGACACAGTCCTCTTTTGTCCTTTTAATATATCAACTGATGATACTGAGCAAAGACAAAAGTGTTCTATATCTTTACTCCTAAAAACGAGTGCCAAAAGTGAAATTCAAGCTGAAAAGAGAAATAAATTAATCTCCTAACTTTTCCTCTTCGGTGAGACGAAGATATGTGAGCTGAGTTATCAAAGGGCTGAGATAGGCATGTGTCATGCATTATGTCCTGCAGGATACACTGCAAACTGAAGTTTAGAATAAGTTTGTTTGGGATTTTTTTGCTTTATTTGAACAGTTGATGCTTATTCCTTTTGTAAGTCTTCATATAAACATCTCTTTACAAGTGTTGTATTTGGTTGTCCGCTCTAGCTGGGAAGACTGGGTTTACATTGCCTTTTTTTTTTTTTCCATTATGTTGAAATTAGAATAGTATTATGGGGAAAATAGCAAACTGAAAATTACAGGAATAGAATATTTATATATTTAATGCAGTGGTCTTTCCCTGAGGGCTGATTAAGGTAGGTGGTCTAATAGATGTACTAATGTGACTGGGCAGCCTGCATTAAATGCATACTTAACTGTGTGATTAAAGAAGGACTTCAGTTTAGTTTCATTCTCTTAAAAAAAAAAAAAAAGAGAGAGAGAGAGATGATGGTGATATCTTACTACTTTTGCTCATTTCTTTAGTTAGGTTTCTTTCCAAGAACACTCTTATACTTGTCAAAGTAAATAAGCACCTTGGTAGCAGCTGTGATAATAGGAAAGATCAGCTACAAACTGGGCTAAATTGAGGATGGCCAGAGAGAGAATGGAACTGAGCATTCTCCTGGCTCCCCAGGTTAAAGCCCCTCTAACAGACACTGTGGTGTGATGTCTGCCTGACATCCATGTCAGAATAAGCACAAGACTACAGGTGCCCCACGTGTCTTCTATACTCTGAGATTCATCTTCAGAGGCACTATATAGAAAGTGAGTTGGAACTCCTTTGGGCTGAGGGCAACACTGACTTTGCATCTCCAGCTTTTGGGGGGAGCTTTCTCACCACCCACCTGCTCTCGAAGTGATGAACTGGCCCTTCACAAGATTAATGTGACCCTGTTGATGTCTATTTTAGCTGTGGCCTGTGCACAGTGAGCGGTGCAAGCCTGTTGGGGATTCAAGTGCTATTCTGCCTGATCTCCACATCTGACTTCTTCGTGCACCAAACTTTTTGGTTGGATATTACTGGGATCGTACATACATGGGTGGAAACAGAAATTGTCTGCTCCTGTCAAACTCTCATAAGTGACAGTAACCAATGTCCTCCTTGTTTATGCCTGTGCAATGATTGCCAGCCCAGTGGGGATGTCCAGAGCAAGCAAAGGTGAGTTTGGTCCTAAGCACACAGCACAAACCATTTGGATAAATTGTTTGTGTACAATATGGATTTATTCACTTACCCAATGCTATTAGCTGCCTATTATACAATTAGATTTTCATGGGTAATAACTGTCAAGTGACTAAGTGGTTTTCATTAGCATAAATGCCCAGCTTTTTGCATTTCTGTCAGAGACCTGCTAACCACTTTGAGACAACTTATATAGTAGCTCAGACTCTCTCACAAATTACTTATTCCCTTTTCCCACCTCTCCAATATGCCGTTAAAGGACAATATTTTAATGCAATTGCTCCACGTGCTTGCTTGCTCTGGTTCTCTCCATCAGTAGTTTTAATTTTTGAAATTTTGGTCATTTTCTCTGTGATAAAGTTTCAGAAGTGAGCCTCAAGGAACTAAAAAAATAGTTTTGGGTTTTTTTCTGTTAGCTGAAAGCTGCCTAACATTTTCTTAAAGCAAAATATACCTATTTATTTAAATAACATCAGGGACTGAGTGAGGGAACAGCTCACAATTTTTATTGTACACTTTGTGTTTCATTTTATATAACTACCACAAGGCTTTCTGTTGGTATAAACAACACATTTCCTTCAAAACATTGTTTTCTGAGTCTGAGCTGTAAATTATTTATTAATATTATCCCTGGCATTATACACAGGCAATCATATGGGATGCTGCAGCAGGAGCAAGATGCCAAAATGTGACCAGATCATGCAATAGGTAGGACAGTGCAGTATAAAGAAGAGATGACTTCACAATGTACTTCTGTTTTATTTGTCAATATTAAACAAGTCAACTAAACTGGAAGACCTTTGTGGTGGATAGTCAAAGGAAAGTATTACAGTAATAGAAAATACTCTTTAGGAAAGTACTGACAATGTTATTTATTCTGTCCAAGGTATAGCCCATCCTCAGAGTATTTGTTTCATGGAGTTTTGCATCCTCTCTGCAGAGTAGCCAGAGAGAGAAATAAGCTTTTTGTGGCACATGTTTGAGCCAGTCAGACCCCTCAATAACTTACCCAGTAGAAATGTGTTTGCCTCTGCTGTCCACCCCTTGGAGCTCATAGCTTACAGCGAACATTCCATGGGCAGTCCCATAACCTCCTGCTGACATAAACAAAAACGCTTCCTTTGAGCAAAAATGCCAAAGCATGACCTCACTGACTGAATATTTATAGAAAGATGCTATCAAAAGATGAAATAAAGAAATTAAGAAAGAGAAATAAAAATATTTTTGGTGGAATTTTTAGTAATACGTCTTGATATTTGGCAACGATTTGGAAAATGTGCCATGCGGGACCTTAGAGGGGTTGCTCACAGAGGTAGAAATATTAATGTAGTTCCCCAAAATTGCCAGTGGGCCTGTTCATGTGGGCACCCACCCACTGCTGTTCCACTGAAATCCTGGCAAGAACGTGGGCCTTTATTTTAGACAGTGTTTTTTTTAGCAGCAGAAGTTAGTGGGGTACATTCTCATCTTGGTGTACACTGGGAATGATGACAGATGCAATCTGCATAATGTTATTCTATTTATTCTTACTTTCAAACCAAAAAAGTGAATGTCTGTCTGCTAGTGCTGCTGCTCACAGCTGGGCTACAGGCAGAGCCCTTCTGAAGGTGAAGAGAAGACAAGAAGTGGAAAAACTGTTACTGAGCTTACTTTTTCTTACTTTTTTTAAAGGGTGGCATGTCAAGTTCCCTTTTTTTGTATACATTTCTAAGCAAGTATAGATATATTTTTTTTTCCCCCCACTACTGAGGATATAATCTGTGTATTGAAAATTTCAGCCTAAATCTATCTACTAATTTAGTAGCTGAACTTTATAGCCTATAAAAGGGACTTCATGACAGCATTTGAAAGTGGGATCAGGAATAAAACAGCGCTTGTCAAAATGAACAAAAATACATTTTGTTGCATAATAGTCTGTTTAGCTAGTTTGTTGGGGTTTTTTTCTCAATGTATCTGCTCACTTAAGTGTTGATTTACAAAATTTCTGTGGCTCACAACAGGACATAAAATCTGTGTCCAGTAGAGGGTTTTCTGAAGTAATATACTGTTCAGAACAGTTTGGAAAGGACACATCTGTTTCTAATCTCAAAAAGCAATTGCAGAATGACCCAAGGCTTTCAAACATTAATTTTTAATAGGTTGCATATTTTTTTCCTTTTATTGGTTCTTAAGTGACGGACCTTTTCTGCCACAAAACATGCATAAATTAAAATACATGTGTGAAAACATGCTTGCACTGTATGATATGTGCATTAGTGCTTTTGGAAACAAGGCATTCTTTTCCTGGAGTCAGATTTCCAAGGCTTGCCCCTTGACATGAGCAGTTCACTTCCTGCTCTCCGATTCTCAGGCAGCATAAAGCTGGGATTGGACTTTTTTCCCCCTCTTATTTTAAAGGAACCATAAGAAAATTGATACCATGTGATGTGAAAACTTCTCAGCATGGCAAATATACTTATTTCTTTTGAGCTGAAAAGGATTGAAGTTAACATTTGTTTCAGATTTCCAGCAATACCATCACTGCTGTGTAATAGCTGAAATGGTTCCATCCATCCCATTATGAAGATACTTTACTTCTTGACAAGAAGACATTAAGTACAAGGCAAATTGGGGGTAGGGATAATCAAAACTGTGTGAATTGTTTAACCTTCCACCACAGTTCAACAAAGTTTAAAAAAAAAAAAAGAGCCTTTGGCAAACTGCCTAGATTTTGTAAGGCCACTCACGCTTTGTAAGCCCCCAAAGATCACAGTGTTTCTGGCTCCAGGCTGAAATCCCATTGAGCCAGGGCTGAAAAAAGCCTTTCAACCGTGTTGAGTAAACACTTCAAGAAACAGCTATTTGTCATGATGCTCTTCAATGTTGGATGTGAGCTGACTGCCGCATCTTGGACAAAGATGAATGGTAATCGTGAATACATTGTTTGACATCAAACACTTTGAGAAGGCATCATCGCACTCAGTGCTAGGTGGAACAGGGTGTCTGTTCTTTCTGTTGAAACTGTGTGCTGGAAAAAGGAGCAAAATGATCAATTTGCTAACTGAACTAATAACCCTTAAAACTCAACTGCATAAGTCATCTTGAAAAAAAATTGAAGCAAAAGCTTCTCCCTATAATAAGATTTCTGATTTCTAACACCCAATTTTCTACTCAGGAGCCTAGAAGAAATTGTGTGTCCAAGAAAAATACTTCATCCTGAAAAACTGGGACTAGTGATGAATTCAATGTGGGGATCAGCTAAGAATGCAACTGGTGGTCTTGTGACCATTTGTGTGTGGGGGTGGTTTTGGTGGGTTTGGTTTGGTTTGGGGCGTGTTTGTTTGGGTCCTCTTTTCATAGGAGAGTTCGGGGGTTGTTTTTCTGGTTTGTTGAAGAAATGCTGGCAAACTCAGAAGTAAGCACTTTCAGTGTACCCAGTTCTGTGGGCTCAGGCAACATCCACAAGAACCTCTCAACCTATGCAACAGTTTATAGAGCTAAGATAATATCCTTTTGCTCACTGTGATGTCTTCGGACCATTGCAGTTTTATTTTAGCTGGTTAATTTATAAACTAGAAAAAAAAGTTTATGCCATATTCAGTGCTTGAGGGCAACCAGGGATAATGAAGACTGCTCAAAATCTCGTCATCAGATGACTGTTTTGATATTCATGCAATTAATTTACTTAATATACTTCAAGATATCAAGAAATGGGTGGTCAGCAAGTTACCCAAGCTGCAGTGACGCCT
Organism: Dicrurus megarhynchus; assembly: GCA_013399195.1. NCBI lineage: Eukaryota > Metazoa > Chordata > Aves > Passeriformes > Dicruridae > Dicrurus > Dicrurus megarhynchus. The sequence goes on along the minus strand of VXAD01013580.1, from coordinate 251,316 downwards.
CAGTCTCATGTATGCAGCAGCATAAGTAATAGCAAGCTTAAAACTGCTGCTATTTTTTCCTACTGAGGAAAAGAATTGAATACATGAATACATGAAGAGAAGTTGTCATCTCCTTATTTTTTCATAACACTCAAAATTATCCCAGCATACTTAAATACCTAGCCTTGGATCACATTTAGTGGTGAGCCTTAGCTCACATTTAGTAGCACCCCTATCCTGGCTTTACTTTTTATATGGTAATATTTATTAAATATAAATAAGTATGACAGTAAATATGGTTATATTTATTTATATTCATATGTTTATTTAATGGATTGAGTCTCTGTGCTCTGGAAATCTCTATCAGTCTCTCTTTGATTAGAAATACACCACCTTTTCCAGATAAGAACTTTGTGTCCTGTTAAAATCAAGAAGCATGGGGATTTGTGAACTTTTTGAACTTTTAAAAAGTTTGTTTAGGTTGCATTTCAGGTTAATATTCGAGATAGGGTTGAACATAAGCTAACTAAAATATTATGGACACATTCCTTTATATCTTGCCCAAGGAATACAAAGTTGTAACACTGGGGCACATAATAAAGAACAAAGAGAGAAGGAATGAGAGTATTCTCCTTGGAAATGGAAGCACCTACTTTAATGTTTGATTAATATGATGACTTTTCAGTTTTATTTTAAGCTCAGATTTATTGACAGATTTATTGTAATCAGGAATAAAATTGTTAGATTTGTTCCTGCAGCACCAGTAGAAGGTATTTAGTTACATTGCCAGGCAGTTGGAAGAATAGTTTGGCCAATTTAGTTTCAAACAGCCAGTACAATAAGGCAAATGGTATGAACATTAGAGAAAAAAAAAATCAGTGAAATGAACATTAGAAGTTTACAAAACTTTGAGTTTTATTCATCACATGGAAATTATGCTGATTTTATATATATAGTGAAGTGTGGTATTTGATGCTGTAACATCTACATGGTTTGGTGTCACAAATATTTGGTCTTCAGACTCACTCAGCAAAACATTCCTGAGTCCTGCTACTGTAACACTGCAAGACACACCTTGTCATGTGTTTCTACTTAGAATCTGTGTCACTGGACAAATGTTTGTTATCAGAAAAAGTTTCTACAGATGAGTTTCACCGTACATTTTCTGGTTCATTTCAATTTAACAAGAGTTTTTATATTTTGCCCACAGGCTAGAAAGCTAAGTTTGTGTCAGACTTCTACTTCAGCTATCATAGTCCAAAATGAACACTTTGTTTAAAAAGAACTTGGAAGAATTATTGCAAGAAGGAGAATGTAATTTATTTTGACACTTAAAAAAATAACTCTAATAAACAAATATTTGATTTAGACTGTACAATAAGGACTCAGTTTCACAGCAAATAGCTGAAGATGGGCTTGACAAAGTGCATTGTTTTTATAGTAAGTTGTTATGGTGGTCATAGCAACATCAAAGTTCTTTGCTAGATTTTAACTATTTTGTGTGGACTGCGGCCCAAGTTTGTTTTTCTGAATAAACTCTGTAGCTATTGTGATTGCAGGGAATAGTTCTGACACCCAATGGCATCATAGGAAAGTACTAAGTGTATGAAAACTGGTCATACCTTAAAAGTGTTGTCAAAGATATGCTGAATCAGACACTTTTGCATAGGGTTTGCAGTTAGATTAAATATTTTTTCTGTAAACAAACACTGGAGTGTCTCAGCTTCATACTTAAGTATGATTAGAGTTTGCAACCTTTTCTGGTTTAAGTGGTATGGATTCAAACTTCTGATAGATGTGCACAGAGGACACGTCAAATTTACGACGTATCAATAGGTTTTGATCCCTAGGGATTAAACATATGTGCACAGTTAAAGTTCAGCGCAGGTAAGGTAATTAATTTGTGGATGTTAATGTAACTGATGCACTCTGGAAGGCCTTTGTCCTCATTCCCATAACAATCTCTGACACTTTTTGAGATTTTCTGCTTTTGGACTAAAGCTTCTCATGTTTCATTTGAACTCTGATTTTTGGACAGAGAAAATGGAGCAAAGGGAATGTAAATGGGCTAACATGTTGACGTTCCTCCCACACATCCCTTCTTTTTAATGCATGTGTAGGAGGGATGAAGAAAAAGCTATAATTTCCTTTGCTTGCTACAGCTTTCATTTCCTTTCCCAATGTGGAGGCCGAGACTGCAAGAAATAAAAAATGCTCTGCACCATTTGCTGGGATTTCTTGCTAAAGTTTTAGTGTCTGGGTTTTTCTTCCACAAAAAAATGTTGCTAACTTTCCTTATAGAAAACACATGCCTAAATCAATTCCTCCTTAGTCACCAGTCTCATGCAAGGATGTGTGTCTAGGAACATAACTAAACAATTTGCTGAGAGTTTGATACAAGCCTCACTCTGTGCTTGGGCAGGCAGGCAATTTTATTAAGACTTCATTTGCCTAAAGATAGAGCAAAAAAAGAAAAGACTTACTGAAAAATAGACTAAAAGTAGACCTCATGAGATCACAGGCAAGGCAGGCTGTGCTGTAGCTGTGGCATTCCTGAAAACACTTCCCTCCTCTTTTCTTGAAGACTTCTGATGCCAGAAATTTTATGACTTTTTAGGTAATCTTTTCCAGGCCTTCACTAATCATGCCATTAAAAAGGTGCTCTTTTTTCCCCCTATATGCCTGTGTAAGTCCACTATTTCTTTTCTGTCTGCCATGGGCACAGTCAACAAATTAATAATTTTATTCATTGCAGCAGCTTGTCTGCTCTTGAAGATTGTTATCTTGTCTTTGCTAAGATACAGGCTCATTATTCAAAGATTTTTCCAGGTGGTATTTTCAACTGTTCCCAGAGTTTTACAATCTCTTCTTAACTTCCATCTTTGGTTCTTCAGGAAGGATGATGGCCCTCTTCCAAACAAGTAAATATAGGAAATGGATCAAAAAGTACTTTCAGTAAGAGGGGGTAGAGCAATCCAAGAAGACACCTGCCATCCAAATAGGTATGGCAGGCAGCCATCTGGCAGCCAAATATGCCAGGGGAGGAAGGATTAGATGCCAATTGACCACTGAAGAGATCTTGGAGAGCAAAAATAAGCTCTATAACAAATGTCAGTTAAGTCAGAATTGAGTTGTATGGAAAATCTTGTAAGACTGCAGTAATTACAGCTATTTATTTTAGAAATAAGTAAGTAATATAACAGAAAAATTAGCCTGAACGTGTTTTTTTCTTTGTAGTAGAAGGGACTCAAAACACACAAACAATGCAGGACCCTGAATTTTTTGGCAAAGGTCCGTTGGCAGGTAAAGGCACGTGCCTGCAAGCATCTTGTAGTTAAAATGACTCCCTTCAGCTGAATTTTTAGTACAGTGTTACATTCCTCAGGATAGTAACCCCTCTTTTACTCATCTGGCAAGATGCTGAAGCACATACATAATTCCAACCTTTTGGCTAGTCCAGTTAAGTTAGTAAATCTGTTCATAGTCTGTCTTCTGTCAAACAAAGAAAAACTCAAACCTATCAGGTTTTTCATAGGAGGGAAAAAATAATTTAAAAAGAGGATAACCTTCTTTAAATATACCTCCCTGTCTTCTTAGTAGAGAAAAAGCACTCACCAGTCAGGAGTCTTTCTAGAGGGCCCTGTAGGAGTTTATTCTTGTTCCTCAGCTATTTAATATTTAAAAGCAACTAACTAAAAGGTAACAAGTAAAAGAATGGGAACCTCTAAGTAAGGAAACAGATGGAAATGAATCTGGAAATGGGATCAGGAAATGATTGGGATTGCCTTGGTCTGAGCAACCAAAAGATATTTCATACAACAAAACATTATTTAAGAACTGAGATTGTTGGCTGAATTTCTGTGTGAGATTTCTCCTCCGAAGCAGTAACTTTATGTATCATGCACTCCAGGCCTTCCTCAATCAGCCTTGCTGAGGTTCCAGGAGGACTTAGAACAAATGTGTATAATAAGCAGTAGAAATTCTTGTAAGAACGAACTGATAAACATTACTGTGTTTGGTGCTAGTTCAGCCACTATTGGAACACTGTGTAACGCACTGGAAGCCAAACTCCAAGAAGTATTTCCATAAACTGCAAATGGCTCAGGGAGAAAACACCAAGGTAACTTGACAGATTCTTGTAGCTTGAAAAAAGTGTTGGGTGGTAAGTGGTCACATTTACTCCAGTCCTGCGGAACAGGACTAGACAGTCAGAGGCTCCGTTATTTATATGATTTATTTCTCCTGTCGATTTTTTTCTCTCACTGGTTGTGCTAGATTTGATCCAACAAGGTGTTTTTATTATTTTTTAAGGGATCCAGACAAAGGCTGTCCTTCAAGGATAGTTCTTCCTTTTAGTAAACTATTTCCAGTTGTGGAACATCCCCGAACTTACCTTTTGACATCAGTCCTTGAGCTGTCACTTGATCCTGGCTGTTTTGTCCTGCCTTCATTCTCCTTTTAGAGAATTGAAAAATATCCACAGAAAATTGTCTTAGCCTTCCCTGGCTTGCATGTAGTCTTCATCTGCTTCCATTGCTTTGTTCCATTGTCCCACCCAGGTTTTTCCCTTAAAATGATTATGGATTTCAGTTCATCATTGTTTTCATTATTACAAACCTTTTTTTACAATTTCCAGCTTTGCATCTTTTTTTTTGGATAACTTGTCTCTGTCCTTGTGCCACTCTATTCCTTTAGCACATATAGTTCTTCTGTGTTCCTAGAACTTACTAGAAGTTGTGTCCTGTCATCCAAGTTCCGGTTTATTAGGATAAACAAATTAATTTAATCTCCTTCGTTAGGCTTATTTTGGTAGGATGGATGAGATGGGTTTATCAGATCACTTATCAAAGACTTACTTGTGCAGAAACATTCCACTGCCAAATATAAAAACACTAGTCCTAAAAGAAAGCATAAAATATATCTAGGGTTATTGCACACTGGAAATCCAGGGTGTTTGTTGACAGTATTACTGGCAAGCAGCTTGCTGCTAGGGGAAGAAAAATTCCTTGTTTACAGTTAACACATGAAATCCATGGTCCTATATTAATACATGATCTTTGAGAATTTATTGGAGATGGATTGAGTAACAGTTTTTTAAAAATAATAAATTTGCCTTCAAAAAGGGCATTTTTTTACTAAATGGTAAATGGTTGCAGCTGTTAAGTTCCTCCTAATTGTGGGAAGAATAGTGAAAGAAGTGGTATTTTCCTTTCTCCTTAAATTCTCAGGCTCATTTGGAGAAATTAATGTTTTCATTTCCAGGAATTCTTGCTTCAGGCTTCTCTCATGTATTTGAAGCTGACTTAAGACCAACAGAAGTCAGAAACAACAGCCCAATGCAAGTCTCTTGTTGTTCAAGTAAAACTATTTTTTGAAAGTATATTATCTGGGGCCTTAATTGATTAGGCAGCTGGAAGAAGGAACAGTGGAGTAAAAAATTAGTTCTTGCTGTAGACAACATTAGACCTATGTCACTTCAATAGCAGGCCAGCCCAGCAGGGGAAGGAATTCTTGCCATGGATTCAATTTCCTTGACCACGTGGTAATCCACTGAGCCACTGCTGACCATTCCCTCTCCATACTTGAGCCCTTCCTTGGCAGTGCCCACGTTCACTGGCACTGGGTCTGTTCCCATGTGGATGTTTTAAAACTTTTACTCTCATGTGTATCTGTGAAAGTGTGGGATCTTTCTATGTGAGGGCGTAAATCCTAGGATAAACTGTGATGCAGAAGGCAGTATTATTGAAAATATAGCTAGAATTAAACTATTTCTGTAATTTAAAGAAAAATAAGTCTTATGCCCTTCCTCTTTACAGAGATGTGTATACAGCCTCATAAAGCATGTGAGACAAAGTTTCAGTTCAATCAGTAGTTTCCACTGCAATCTGTAGGAACTTTTGTTGATTTACTCAAAATAAAAATGCTTATTTAACCTTAAAAATATCAAGAACATCAACTCATGACTTGTCTGTTTTTACTGGAGATTCCTCTGGATGACTGGAAAAAGTTGTTCTGAGTTAAAAAAAGAATAACATAGAGAGAAAGCCAAGCTAATGCCAGAGGACAGTTTAAAACTGTTGAGGACAGATGTTTTGTGTGTTCTCTGGGTCACTTTGGGGAAAAATATGCTGCTGCGACTCCTCAGAAACTGAGTTGGTACTGACAATCTGGTTTGTTTCTTCATAAATAGAAAAGCATCATATCAGTTACCAGTAGTGGTGGTATTTAAAATTTATCTATTTAGTTAGGATTAATTACATCATTAGTTTAGTCAAGATTTGGCTAAACTGTGGGCAATCAGAAATAAAAAAGACAAAAACGGAAAGCAAAAATAATCCCTGTAAACTGGGCTTTATTGAACTGAAACATCTATGAATGACATGAAGGAGGTAAATCATCAACTAAGTGGTGGCAGAGTAACTTAAGCATCATAGCACTAAGAAGAAATTATTAAGATATTTGTGTTGAAAAGGAGATGAAACGTTCTCCTTATGGCTGGCAGTACACACAGGGCAGAGGGAGGGGTCTGTCACTGAAGGTTTCAGGGTTTTTAGCAGCTCAGAGGACAATTGGCTTGAGTTCCTCAAGGGGCACCCTGTGAAAAGCCAAAAATATTTTTGGCTAAAGTTATGGTGCCTGCAGAGCACTGATGGATTGTCGTGGATCTTACGGAGACTGGGGAATGAGGCTTGGAGCTGGGCAAAGAGGAGAGCCTTCAGAAAGGATTTTCTGCTCCAAACAAATGTTCTGGGGCTCTGCACCCACTGGGAATCAGGGGATCTGCTAGAGCTCAGTAGCTCAGTCTCTGAGCTGAGAGTGGTGCTGACAAAGGGATTCTATCTGCCCTGTGGTTATACACAAATGGGGACATTGCCACCCTGTATGGGCTCTGCGTGTGGAAGAAGCATGTGGTGCTGGGCAGGGCAATCCTGAGGTAACTCTGGGTCTCAGTAACTGTCCAGTATGTGCCCTGAAAAGTGTCTTTGGTGCCTAGAAAGCAAGTACCTGGTCCAAAACTTGACTGTAGATTCATCACAGTAGGGTACTGATCCTCCAGGATAGTATCAGCTCTCTGAATCCTACCACTGTGTCCTGAAACATTCAATCTGTCTAAAACTCATCCTGACATTAGTCTTTCCATACCTGTTTGAAAACACTCTCTTGCTAACAGTTCCTGGAAGGCAGAATTAATGAAGAAATGAGCTAAATTTTCTGACTGATCTGGCAATGCAGACGTGCATCTGCTGCAATTGCACCTTCTAGGCCAAGTGCACATCTGAACAAAACCCATCAGGGAAACAAAGGTGCAGCCCCTATTCCAAGGTAGTGGGTATCCCATTGACCTGGAGAAAGGAAATATTAGAAGCAAGACTTGTTACTGTTGATGCAAGTTTGACAGCTTGCACAACAGGGCAAGAAGATAGCAGAACCCAAACAAACCCAACGTAACCCTGTCAGAACAGAAGATGCAGCTCATCCCCTATGATTAAATGTATTGTTTAATGATTTATTGAAGCTTCAAGTTTTCCTGTTTAGCCTGAAAAGTCCTGAATCTCCTATATAATGGTAGGGTATAACCTAAATACCATGGCTGCAAAAACCATCAGCACCATTTTTAGGTCTGCCCACATTGACTTAACCAGTTCTTTAAATTTTCCTCAGAGAAATGACTCTTTTATGAACATGTCATCTTCAAACTGAGGCAAAGCATTTTCTGGACTGTTGTTGACTCCTGCAATATGAACTTCACAGTTAAATATCTTCTACTGTAGACAAGAGTGTAGACGATACAGCCTTTACCTTAGAATAAAGGATCCAAGGAGAGTTGTTAACTTATTGATTTTACAGTATAGGGCACAGTTACCTCATTTATTCTTTGATTTGACATTCCAGATATCAGCCACTACCAAGAAGAGAAATAACTGTAAGAAGCTGATATTTATAGTGATACTCTGCCCTGTCCAAGCAACAGACTCCTTTGTCATGGAACAATGACCCCTGCTAAAGCAAAGCACTCATTGCTACTGCATGAAATAGTATCTTCCTCTGAAATAAATAATTCCAAGTGCTATAGATGAACTGTACCGAGATGAGTTAGCAGGGAATGCCATACATGAGGGAATACCCTTCTTTCTCCGTGCAGTGACTGTGTTGTGGGGATACCCTTTGGAAAAGCCTAATAGGAGTTTCCTGCTGCCACTGTGCAAAGCAGCTTTCCCATTGGCTAATGTTTGAAAACCCAGAAACATTTACAACAGTGGGAACACTGTGGATTTCCCTTAAACTCTAGGAAAAATACCTTGAAAGTGGTTTATTTGCATAACTTAAGAATGTGTTTTCAAAGGGGCAAGACAGCTCACAGCTGTGTGTTGTTACTGACCCTCACCTGTGCTTGGCACAGAGTGCCTGGTCTGTCCACCAGTGCATATAAATAGAGTCCTGTTATTCCAGAGCATGGCAAACACTCCAGTGATATCAGTACTGCTGTGGCTTTACCCCTTAGCAAGCAGCTCAGTTGCTTTTATTAATAACCAGACATTGTGCTTAACTATTTCACTTGCAGTGTTGCACAGCTCTCCTTTAAGGGACCATCTCCATGTTTTCATAGCAGTTTTACAGCCTTAATTCAGAGCTGGTGATAAATAAAGCCTTTCCCAAACTTAGAAATGCCAAGAGCCAAGAATCACAGTTTCTCAAATCTCCAAAATAAATAAGTCATGTGTCAAACTTGCCTATCCATTGCCAAGAGAGTGCCATGAACGCTAATGTCTGATTGTTGATAAGGGAATGTGGATGTTGTGAAGTGTTGACTGATACAGTACTCAAGGGAATGGAAAAGAGAAAGTGATGGAAGATGCAAAAATGTGTCAGCTGATATCTCAGTAGAGCTTTTTTTTTCCCTGGTTCAGTGAAGATACTGTCCTGATAGGTTGCAGAGGAGAATAACTCTCTAACTTCCAGCAAAATCAGTTTTAGCAGTTTTATTCTAGTGGTTTTGTGGTGAGGCACAGTCTGAGTAAGGTGGATAAGGTTTTTAAAGTGCGTATCAGGTCTGGTACCCTTGGCTTTCTTTTTTGTAGTTGTGGATGCTTTTTACCTATGGTGAATTACAACCTTTGTTATCTTGATTAGAACATCCAAGAGCTCATGTAACAGAAATTATACTTTGGCTGGTTCTTTACTCCATTTACTTGTCTGTAAATGAGGGCAATTGAATCCAAAAGGAGACTTTTCCATCTTTTTAATGTTTTTTTTAGTACCTTTCCATACATCTTGAGGCTTCTCTTTTCTTTTTGGTACTTCCTCTCTAGAACTGTATTTCTTGTTCTGATCGGATGTGTCAGTCACTCATTCTGTTGCCTGTAAATCCACCAGGATCATTTCCAGTAACAGTGGCCAGTGTCATGATGCACTAGCACTGGTATTCCACAACTATAAATAGAATCTTCCATGGACTTCAGAAGGGTAAATAGACATTCAGGGCTGCTGCAGTCATACAGGAGAAGAATAACAGCTCTAAAAACTAATGCCAGGACCCAGTGTTTGGTTATTCAGAGAGCTGTTTTTTCTCTCAAAGGGCTTGGCTTGTGTAATTCTTTAGACATTTTTAATATTTTTTTTAAGTTTTATTTTATTTGCTTTCTTCTGGCACGTGGGCAAACTGCTGCTACCCAGCATGTGCTGTAGTGTTGTTATTAGTTTTTAGGAGGAAAAGGAAAGGTTTCACTGTTACGGTCATTTCTGGTTTTCATGTGTCCTTTTCACAGCTTCTGTCTCCACATCTGCACAGATGTGTGATGTGTGTGTAAGAAGCTTCCCTGCATGCTGTGTGTAAGAAATCTGCTACTTGAATCAAGCAAGAATCATTTCAGTCAGGGAGACCAGCAAGTATTTGAAAACGCTTCATCTGGGCTTCCGTGAGTGCAGGAGTTGTTGGTAGCACATCAAGGATACGTGTCCTCTTTTTAAGAAAAGCAGTTGTGTAGTCAGAAAACTACTACTTGCTGTGAAATATGTGCTAAGCCTAATTTCCCTCCTTGCCATCTTCTAGGACACAGCAAATCAAATGTCTGTAAAAATTTCACTGATTTTTTAGATTTGGGGATTTAACAAACAATTTCTAGTGAATCTTGATATGGTACCTTAAACTGTCTCCTTAATCTGCAGCTCTCCACTGCATCTCTGCTGGAGGTTTCTGCCTCTAAGCTGAGTCAAGGAAGTGCTTCGAGTCTCAGCTGCTGTAATGTGAAGCATTTTAGCTTTAAACAGTAACGAAAAAGTGTGTATCCCCTTCTCGTAAATCAGATTTGGGAGAAGTAGGTTTGGAAAGATGCAAGCCAGGGCTGGTAGAGATGTGTGACTGGGGCTTAAACCATCACAGCTCTATTTGCCTTTTACTAAAGCCTGCGACAGGATAAGCCTCCTTACCTTTGTTCTGGTACAAAACCAAAAAAGAAGCAGAAGCCTCACTGACAGTAGGGATGACTAATAAACAGGGCTCACAAATGTTTGGTTTTGGCTAAAGAAACTTCCTGTGTAACGCTTTCGGAGGACTTGATCCCATGTACTAATGGAGACATTATATTGGATGAATCCTCAAAAGGCTTTTGTCACGTACTTAATGTTTCTTATTTTTCAAGGACAGTTCCAGCAACTGAAATTTCATTTCTTTTTAGAAATTTTGGGTCGACTTGCATGGGTGTAATAAAACACCCGGGCTGCAAAATAGTTCATGTTTAATTTGATCTCCTTGTGTAGCCTGTATATGTTCTGGACTAGAACAAAAAGTGACCACATTTTGCCTGTGTTTGCTCAGCACTCCCATTTGTAAGGCTCTTGTTTCAACTGATTATGACGTGCCAGCTTTAAACCATTTGGTCTTGGCATTTCCATGGCATGTTTTCCCAGCAAGTGTCACTATTGGGCTGAACTAAGCTTTCCAGAAACAGCAAAAGTGATTCAGCTTTCTGAGATAGAAAGGTGGAAAAATACATTTTGCCAATGTGTCCAGAAAATACCTCATAGTCTCTTGAGTAAGTGGTTCTTGACATTTATTTATTTGTTTATTTATTTATTTATTTATTTATTATCTGACATCTGAGGTGTTGCGGTGTTAAGGATTTCTTTTTTTTCTTTCTTT